>OVBA01003932.1:0-25604 GCA_900406435.1 Lepidium aucheri
GAAGAAGAAGACAAGGGACTCGGACAAAGATCAAGACCAAGACATTCAAGATCTTCAAGACATTCAAGAAGCTGATCAAGAGGATCAAGAACCGTCAAAACTTGAGTTGCAAGCAACCAACAAGGCTTGGCCTTTCATTCGGACCGACAAGGTATGGTTTTACTTATATTATGAATGTCTTTGCAGGTCCATCAAGCCCAATGGCTCCACCCTCTTAGATTAGAGAGTCTTAGAGCCCATAGGCTTTTAAATTTCGTTTAATAAAACATCAAAGCTTCAGCTTGTGAAGCAAGACCAACCGAACTCTAAGTAGTTTCCGCATTGTTTTGTTTTGTTTCTTGTTTCTTATTGTTGGGCTGCGACCCATCTTTGTTTCGTATTTCTTTTTGGCTTTGAGTCGGCCCTTTAGATTTAGCTGATAGGACCATCGTATAAGGTCCCCTTGCAGCCGTGTAATCATTTTTAACCTATTATCAATAAAGTCGAACTTTCTTCTAACACAAACCCTAGCCATGAGAATGCTTTGCCGCTTGCCTAGAGTGTCAGTCCACGCCAAGTGATCTCGTGAGGATTCCCCTTGATCAGAAGTGTGTCCGAGTGTATCAAGAAGCCTTCATTCTTCTTGTGGATCACTCTTCAATCCACCAACTTCCGCACCACATCTACATCTTAGCAAAGGAAGCACTTTGGTTTCCCTTTGGTTGAGATTCATTCCAAACAACCTTAGAGAAGCACCTTGAGGCGTGTATCAATATGCAGCTACTATATTCTATGATTATGTTCTCAGCTGGTGGGATGAACAAGTAACAACAAGGAGAAAGAATGGAGAACTTCCCATTCTTAGCTAGAAGAAAATGAAATAGTTGCTTCGAAAGAGATTCGTACCAAGCCATTACCATCGAGAACTGCACACCCGATTGAGGAATCTAACTCAAGGATCCAAGACAGTAGATGAGTAATATCAAGAGCTAGAAACTTTAATGTTGAGAACTGATATTCAAGAAAGAAATGAGGCTACTGTGTCACGGTTTTTGGGTGGACTTAATCGATATCTTACTGGTCTTCTGGAAGTAAGTGACTATACAGATATTGAGGAATTGCTTCACAAGGTAGTTATGTATGAGAAAAAGCTCAAGAGAAAGGGTACTCGATCAAGTTACAACTCCACCAAATCGAGCTACGCTATAGAGCAAAGGTCCAGTTTTCATAAAGATGCAAAAGCAAGCTACAAAACAGAGGATAAATCAGCTGTTCCAAAGGAGTTCAAACCGAGCACTACCAAGGAAACTAAGGAACCTGTGAAGCCTAATTTCAGAGCTAGAGATCTCAAGTGCTTTAAATGTATTGGGTTGGGACACTATGCTAGTGATAGTCCTAATAACCAAGTAATAATACTAAGAGATGATGGAGAGTTTGAGTCTGAAGATGAGAAATCTGATGAGACATCAGATTCTGAGTATAAACCACCACCAAAGGTTCCTCTTCTTGTAGCCATGAGATATCATTAGTGTCATTACCAAGGCCATAGAGCAAGAAAAAAGGGAAAATCTGTTCCATACTCATGTGTTGTGAAAGATAAGGTTTGCAGTATGATCATAGAAGGAGGCAGCTACACCAATATTGCTAGCAAGATTATGGTTCAGAAACTAGGACTCAAAGAGATTCCACATCCACGACCATATAAGTTGCAGTAGCTGTTGATAAACAAGTTCTAGTTCCTTTAGCTAATGGGAAGTACCAAGATGAGATTCGATGTGAGGTTTTACCTATGGAAGCTTGTGACATTCTGCATGGACATGGTGTTCACAAAGTTTTAACCCTATGAATCCTACTGCAAGTGCACGGCAATGTAGTGGTTGTACTTAGGGATCGAATCCACAAAGAACCAAGCTTGCACTTTCAATCACTTAATCCGAATTCAAGCCATACCAATAGAATAATCGAATGTAAACTAACAACTTAAACGATTTGCAAATATAATAAAAAGCATCAGGCATTGGGTATTCATCATGAAATAAGAATCAACCAGGGAAAAATATTCAGGAACTAATAAGCACCATTCTTAACTTGAACAAAAAGATTTGACAAATCCACTATCGTGGTATTTGTCACTCTATCAAATAACCTAGAGATCCTAACTATCATTGGTTCTAGATTCTAGATAGGCCTTAACAAACAGGTTAAATTATCCACAATTAATCCTAATAATCAACTATCGTTGGTTAGATTCAATTGCTCATCAATGCTACTTCAGGAATTTTACAAGCTTTTGGAATTTAAAACAACCCGTGATCATAGGTTAGGTAATCAAGCTAATCTAAGCATTACACTACACACAAGCATAGATGGAGAATTCTTAGTCATCAAATCCTATTCAATCCCTAATCATTGATTCCTAGATTCCTAGAAACCCTAAATCTGATTAGGTAACTACTTAGACATGATTAAACAAGCAATAGAAGGCATGATAATGAAAAACATGAAATTCGATTGTATAAGATAATATGGTTCATAAATCTTCTGAAAAGTATGATGGAATTCTTCTCTCTGCTTACAAGATATTCTCTGAGTCAAAAATTATGTCTCTCCCTTTCTAAAATGATAAAATAACTATTTATATGATCCTAAAAATACAGGTGCAAAACAAGAAAATTAGGTCTTAAACTTGCACGCTCGAGGATCGATCGATTTGAGTTGATTGCTTGATCTCTCAAAGTCTTGTTTGATCAACGGGTCAAGCGTATCGCTCAATGTAGAGCCGATCAATCGATCCATGACGTGTAGGTCGATCACTAGGTCGAGTGATGCTTTCTGTTGGATGATGATCGATCGATCAATCCTTGCAATGTAGGTTGATCAATGGGTCAAGCATAGCTCCTAATGGGGTAGTGATCGATCGATCAAGGGGTTGATCAATCGATCTGCAATCTTTGCCCAAAACTCTAGAAACTACCCTGATTCATCCTAAGTCATGCTCTACGTGTATAATCCGAAATAAACCTGTTTCCCACCTGAAAAGACTCTAAAACACAGATAATGAATCTGAAAACATGTGAATTAGTGAGCTAGAAACCGATAAAAATGAGGTATATCAATTCCACCAGACTTAGCTTCTTGCTTGTCCTCAAGCAAAGAAAGAAAAGACTAACAGAAAGATTCCACTCCAAAGAACTCATTCGTCAATAGAACATTGCATATCAATTCCATAGTAAACCACACTATACTTACCTGTCAGAATCGAGACCACCTTGTACTTCCCCAGACTTTGACAACTACCCAAGCTGAACTCCACAATCCAAGCAAGTAATTCAAGTTCACCATATCGACTTCCTGAAGCTTCTAAGTGCGGTCTCATCAAGGGGATATCGATCAAAGGACACATGGATTCTTTTTCAGCCATAACCTGAACACAAAAACTATCTTCTTATGGTTCCTTTCCTCTCATTATATTCACTTTGCAGCCGATTTTTTCCTACTTATCTAGGGTATCATTTTATTTTTTCTATTGGCTGCCCAACCAACTTCTCCACACTTACCTAGGGTATCATTGTATTTTTTTATTGGTTGCCCAACTAAATTCTCCCTACTTACCTAGGGTATCATTGTATTTTTTTATTGTTTGGTTCTTTAGTAACTCAGGGAATATAAGCAAGAGTAGCGTCATTGGAGTTTTCCTTAGTCTACTAACATTGCATCCAACTTTGTTTTATAGTTACTTCAGAGATGGCACATTTAGCACAAACACTTTGAAATGATTAAGAGAGGGGAACCATACTCACACAGATAAGTCTTCCGGGACTGAAAAGAGGAATCTGATCCGATGCATACCAATCCCCTTGACAAGAAGATTAAGTTAAGTTAGGGGTGAAGCCGACACAAGATCCATCAAAAACCAACATGGATGTGAGTGGTACTAAAGTAGTGTCAAGCCTCTAGGTTTTCCAATAGTCTATTGATCCCTAACAAACAAACATTGATTGTACTTAGTTCATGACATGCAACAATCCTCAAAAATTATAGTTCTAGGAAAATCGGTTCTTAGACATCAAAAAGACGGCGATGTAAATAGAAAATATCTGAAATAATAAAGCTACAAACACGAAAACAAAAGAGAAAAAGGCATTAGTCATGGCAAGTGTCCTCCCCCAGACTTACTTCACACTGTCTTGATGTGTAAATAAACCTGAAGAAAGCACGACTTACATATAAAAATAAAAATACACAGAAAGACAAATCAAGTTCAAAATGAGAAATAAAAAGATATAGTGAGAAAGTGTCATAGAATGACTAGGGACTCTGACTCTCTCGGTCCCTTGGTGCAAGTTGACAGCGTGGTAGGCGACAGTTAAGTGGCTGGTTATCCTCATCATCTGATCCCTCATCAGACTAACGTCCAACAACGTCAGGCCTTGATGCCTCTGCTCTCCTACTGCTCTCAGATCTGTCCTCAGCAGGTGTGCTCATACAGAAAGCAACAGGGATCTTCCTCAATGCATCCCATGAATACCACATCATCGAGTGCTTCCTCTACTCGTTCTCATAATGCCAACGCATGTACTCCCTGTCTGTAAAGTCATCAGAGAAAGGAGGTACATTGAACTCCTCACTATACTCCGGAATCAAATGCTCAAAAGTATGAGCAACGTTGGGCTATGGCGGTGGTGACGCTGGAGCTGCAGAAGACCTACGTCGAGTAGCTTATCGCTGAACATGCAGCGGATCCTCCTCAACTTCAGTGATCTATGGATGAATCAAGTGAGGCTCGAGCTTGACATTTTGACAAAATGTGAGAGAAGCCACCTCAGAAGCTGGAAATTTGCACTAGCATGATTGCCAATCCCTAGCATGATACGTCCACTTGTTCTTCTCTACAAGGTAGCAGAAGTTAGTCAAAATTCTGTCATCCATGAGCTTAATCATGTCGTTCCTCAGATAAGTGTCGAGATCGAGGCGGTGAAACTAGAAGATGGGAGTGAGCAGACTCTCTATACTCTTGACAACTGGAGAGCTAGGCGTTCTTCTGAACCTACGCTCTGTGAGCAGATTGGCGAAAATAAATCCCCAATTGATGTCAAGCGGATTGTACTGGGGAGCTGGAATGTAGCCATACAGATCAGAACAACAGGGGCAATGGCTTGATGCAAGATCTCGAGCTCAAGCTTTGTGACGGACGGGTTGATCTCCTTGCAAAGAATAGTCAAACCAAGTAGCTTAGCCATAATCTGAACCGCAGGGTGTTGAATGTGTAAACTTTGAATCCTTGCCTGAAAGCCACCCTCAGCTAGAATGTGCCACAAATCATCATTGGGTGTGTTGTCACTAGAAGGCAACCTATCGTTTGCATACTCTCTGCACACGTAAAGCCTGCACAACTCTGAAACCGTAATGTGGCTCACTGCTCCCTTGTACAGATATGTGACATATGAGGCCAATAGCAGAGCATGTGGGTCGGCGACCAAGTAGAGGTCACAAGTAGCGAGAAACTATCACTCGCTCAGGATACAATGGGTAAGGAGTACATCCAAACGTACCTAAACCCAATCTCTCTAACATCCCTGTGACATCATCTAGGATATCCAACTTGTCCATAGTGGTTGGACAAAGAAACTTGGTCGGTACACGCTTATTCTGAAGCATCCGATTATTGAAAATCCCATGGAATAGTTGATAACCATCCTCAGCCTTACGCCTCTTGTAGGCATTGTCTTGCCTCAAAAAAGTTATACTAGTCATGTTCCTCAAATTCCTCTCAAAAGGCTCACAATAAGGCCTTAGCGATGGCGGAAGTGCCCTCATTGATGCCTCAGTCATACCTGCAACTTGCTCTGTATTCTGTCTAGAACTCTCTCCAAATCTGAATGGAATAGGCTTTTAAATCGATGAAAATAGTTAAGAATCAAAGAAGTTACGTGCTCTAGAAGTTTATTCTGTCAAAATCATGATAGAGAAGAAAAGAAGTTAATCCCGTGCAATCCTTATTTTCTTAGTTATAAAGCACTTACTTGGGCGTCAATCGATTGATCGTTGAATATTCAGAAATCTCCTTGTCTGCCTGATCCATCGATCATATATGGTTACGTCGATCATTCGATTGACTGATTACTCCTATGCATCCTTGATCGATCGATCAACCTGGTGCAGGTCAATCATTCGATCGAACGTCTACTGCCTATAGCGTTTGTTCTTGTGCTGCAAATCGATCAATCATTGCCTCGATCGATCACTCTAGTCCCTGATATGACTTTTCTTGCCTTAAACGAAATCAAACCAAAACAAAAAATCAAACAAAAACAGAAAAACTTTAAAAATAAAAACTACTTATAGTGGATTGTCTCCCACGCAGTGCTTGTTTTGAGTCATTAGCTTGACTTTTGTGCTATTCAAATAGCGGATTGATATTTGGGAGGAATGTTCACTCCCTTGATCATCTCTGTCCCAACGATGAACTCTCTAAGCTGTTTATCCTTCCAGTGAAATTTAGCACTTGTAGCATCCAGCAGCACTACAGTTCCATCAGGGTGAATCTCTTTCACAGAGAATGGTCCCGAAGTCTCAAGTCCAAGCTTCCCTGTAAAAACCTTAAGACACAATTGTTGAAAAACAAACTCATTATATAAATCAGACTTAGCATCAAGGATACATGTGTCGTCTTGCTCAGTTTAATCCTCTGCTAGCTCACGACAAACACTATACTCCTCATCTGACTCATATTCTGGCTCACAAACACTCAACCTTGTCGAAACCAAACCTCCCAACTTTGAATCAGCTTTCTTCTTAGTAGAAACGCTGATCACACCACACAAATCACTTGGTGGAACTCTAATCGGATATGACACTTCCTTGTCAACCCTTTCCATCACAACCCTCTTGTTAGGGAAGTCAATATTCGCTCCTAATGTGTTGAGAAAAGGTCTCCCCAACATTATTGGCACTGCTCCACCTCTAGCCATCTCAACCACAGTAAAGTCAGTTGGAACTCTGCAATTTCCCACAAGAATAGTAAAATCGATCAGCCTTCTCTTAGGGCTCTTAGAAGTCGCATCTCCAAAAGATATGGACGAGTTGTGCTCCTGCATAAGCTCGATCCCAAGCTTCTTCGTTGTCTCCAGGAAGATGACATTCACACTAGCACCTAAATCACAAAGGGCATCACTAAGAATCAGTTTCCCTAAGATACAAGGAATGGTGAACTCTCCTAGATTCTCAAGCTTAGTCAGCTTTCTTGGAAAAGGTATTGGAGGCCTATAATTCCCCGCTTTACTCGCTGCACCATTATCAACTTCAGACTTCACCATATTGCATGATTCCTTCAGACATCATCATCTCCTCATAGCTTCTGCAGTTTAAGCGACTTGAGTGTCTAGCTTCTTTAGATGCATAGATATTGACTCAAACTTGTTGTTCAGATCATTGTACATGCTCTCTACCTTGGTGTTGAACTCGTGGGTAGAATTTTGCAGCTCGGTTGCAAGCTGTTGGATCAAAGCCTTGATCTCATCATTAGAAGTACCTGAAGAGCTCGTTGGAGCCTTATATGGCGGTGCTTGCTACTGCCATGGCTTGACCGTTTTCTGCCAGTTGCTTCCTCCTGAGTTTTGGTTGAAAGGCTTCTGATTATTCCATCTCTGACCAGAACTTTGCACAAACGGCTTCCTTGAAAAGGCGATCCCTGACGCATGATTGGAGCTGCAAACACAACATCCTAGCGGTTCTTCACATTAGTGCTCCTGCAAGCAAGATAGTTAGAATTATGTCCCCTGCTCATCCGCCATCTCAGAATCAGCCTGAATCCGCGCCACTTCCATACTGTCATCCAGCTGATGCACACCTCTTTAACCATCTTAATTTTCCTTGATAAGCATATCAAGTTTCTCAGCAATCTCATCGATCCTCTGAATCTCCACACTGTTGACCTTTCTTTCTCAGTCATACTGTGGACAATGATTCCCTGAACTCGCTGCCAAGTTGTCGATGAGGGTGTAAGCTTCTTCCCTCGTGTTAGTCGTGAAGTCTCCATTACTTACTGAATTCAATGAGTTCTTGTACTCCCAATCGAAACCACCATAGAAGGTTTCCAACAACTGCTCATTCGAATACCCATGATGTGGACAGTCTCGTTGGTATTCCTTGAATCGCTCCTAAGCTTCATTCAAAGACACACCAGAACGTTGCTGAAACACTGAAATCTTACTCCTAAATTTTGCAGTCTTCCATTTGGTATAGAACAGATCTAAGAAGGCAATCCTGACTTCTTCCCACGTGGTGAGTGAACCTGGAGGCAAAGATCGCAACCATCTAGAAGCTTTATCAGAAAGTGAATGGTGACACAACTTACACTTGACATAATTTGCAGGGACTCCATTCGAACTCGTAGGGCTGCACATATCCTCAAAGTTCCCAATATGATCCATCGGATTCTCTCCCAGGAGACCATTGAAGACACATTGCTTCACTAATCCAATCAGCTGAGACTTGATCTCATAGTCTTGCCTCTGGATAGGTGGAGGTCGGATAGCAGACCTATTCTGATTGTAAGTGTGAGGTGTATCCATGTCACCAATAGCTTGGCGTTGAGGTTATTCCTGCTGCCTCCTAAGCATAGCTAGATCTCTCTGCAACTGCTCAACTGTTTGTTAAACGTCCTGATTTCCCTGAACAATGTTCTGAGTCTCAGGGTCTTGTGGAATATGTTGGTTATCTCTACTCATTACTCTTGCTCGATGGTTTTCTCATTCTACTCTAGCAAGTTGCTCGTTGTCAAAACCAAGTAGATTCTATGAACCTTGACTTCTTCTACTCATAAAACTGAAACGAAAACAAAAACAAAACACAAAACAAAAACATAAGTAAACGAGTATACACTAAAACTCGAATCTCAATCGAAAGGCAACCAATTGGTTCCCCGCCAACTACACCAAAAAACTTGGTGTTCACAAAGTTTTAACCCTATGAATCCTACTCCTAGTGCACAGTAATGTAGTAGTATTACTTAGTCATCGAATCCACGAAGAACCAAGCTTGCACTTTCAATCACTTAATCCGAATTCAAGCTATACTAATAGAATAATCAAATGTAAACTAACAACTTAAATGGTTTGCAAATATAATAAAAAGCATCAGGCATTGGGTATTCATCAGGAAATTAGAATCAATCAGGAATTAATAAGCACCATTCTCGACTTAAATATAAAGGTTTGACAAATCCACTATTGTGGAATTTGTCACTCTAACAAACAACCTAGAGATCCTAACTATTGTTGGTTCCAGATTCTAGATAGGCAAATAGGTTCAATTATCCACAATCAATCCTAATAATCAACTATCGTTGGTTAGATTCAATTGGTCATCAATGCTAGTTTAGGAATTCTACAAGGTTTTGGAATGTAAAACAACCTATGATTATATATTAGGTGATCAAGCTAATCTAAGCATTACACACAAGCATAGATGGAGAATTGTTAGTCATCAAATCCTATTCAATCCCTAATCATTGATTCCTAAATCCCTAGAAACTCTAAACCTGATTAGGTAACTACTTAGACATGATTAAACAAACAATAGAGGCATGATGATGAAAAACATGAAATTCGATTGTATAAGATAATAGGGTTCAAAAATCTTCTCAAAAGTATGATGGAATTCTTCTCCCTACTTACAAGATACCCTCTGAGTCTAAAATTATGCCTCTCCCTTTATGAAACGATAAAACAACTATTTATATGATCCTAAAAATTAGGTCTTAAACTCACAAGCTCGAGGATCGATCAATCAAGGGGGCTGATAAATCGATCTGAGTTGATTGCTTGATCTCTCAAAGTCTTATTCATTCAACAGGTCGAGCGTATCTCTCAATGTAGAACCGATTGATCCATCCATGATATGTAGGTCGATCACTAGGTCAAGCATAGCTCCTAATGGGGTAGTAATCAGTCGAGGGGTTGATCGGTCGATCTGCAATCTTTACCAAAAACACTAGAAACTGCTCTGATTCATCCTAAGTCATGCTCTACGTGTATAATCCAAAATAAACTTGTTTCCCACCCGAAAAGACTCTAAAACACAGACAATAAATCTGAAAACATGCGAATTAGTGAGCTAGAAAACGACAAAATGAGGTATATCAGGATGACCTTGGCAATCATATTACAATATGATACATGATGGGTTCATAGACTGGCACATTTTGAGTTCAAGGGAAGAAAAATTGTTCTACTACCAATGTCTCCACATGAGGTTTACTTGGATCAAAAGAAAATGAGACAGAAAGAGGACTCATCTACTGCTTCTATTACGGCCAAGACTCAATCAAAAAGAAATTTCCAAACTAATCTACTCTTTGTGTTTAAAGAAAACTTAGCTACCTCACCCGTTTTAGAACCGGTTCTGCCGAGTAGCATCAAAAATGTTTTGCTGGAGTTTAAGGACGTTATCTCGTAGGAGATACGAGAAGGATTGCCACCAACTAGGGGAATTGAGCATCAAATCGATTTCATTTCAAGAGCTTCTCTTCCAAACAAACCTGCATACAGAACTAATCCGGTGGAAACCAAGGAACTCGAGAAACAAGAGATAGAGCTGATGAACAAAGGATACATTAGGGAAACATGATTCCTTGGGAGCTGATGAACAAAGGACATATCAGGGAAAGCATGAGCCCTTGTGTTGTTCTTGTACTACTCCTTCCAAAGAAAGATGGCAATTGGAGAATTTGTGTAGATTGCACATTTGTCCATAACGGTGAAGTATTGACACTCCATTTCTAGACTAGATGATGCTTGATGATTTTTATGGTTATAGAGTGTTTTCTAAGTTTGATCTTAAGAGTGAGTATCACCATATTAGAATGAAAGAGGGGGATGAATGGAAAACAGCATTTAAAACGAAACAAGGACTATATGAATGGTTAGTAATGACGTTTGGATTAACCAATGCACTAAGCATGTATATGAGGTTGATGAATCTTATCTTGAGATCGTACATAGGTGTATTTGTGGTTGTTTACTTTGATGGCATTCTGGTGTATAACAAGAGTCTAGGGGATCATATTTAGCATCTGAAGTTAAATCTAGAGGAACTTAGAAAGGAGAAACTCTATGCTAACTTGCAGAAGTGTACCTTTGGAACGGATAACCATGTCTTTTCGGCTTTGTTGTGAGTGCACATGGAGTTAAGATTGATGAGGAAAAGGTTAAAGCCAACAAGTATTGGCCGAGCCCTATGACTGTGAGTGAGGTTCGCAGCTTCCATGGACTGGTTGGATTCTATAGGCGATTTGTGAGGGACTTTAGCACCTTTGCTGCACCATTGACAGAAGTAATCAAGAAGGATGTAGGCTTCAGATGGGAATAAGCACAAGAAAATGTATTCCAAGCCTTGAAAGAGAAGGTCACTAATACTCATATTCTATCTTTACCAGATTTTCTTAAAACTTTTGAAATCGAAAGTGATGCATCTTGTACTGGAATTGGTGTTGTTCTTATGCAAGAAAAGAAACTCATTGTATACTTCAGTGAGAAGCTTGGAGGAGCAATGCTGAACTATCCTACTTATGATAAGAATTTGTATGATTTGGTGAAGGGATTACAAACGTGGCAGCGCTATCTATGGCCTAAGGAGTTTGTTATTCACATAGACCATGAGTCCTTGAAGTATCTTAAAGGTCAGAAGAAGGTATGCTCTCCTTAATTCTCTTGAGGTCAAATTGTTGGGTTTTGAACACATTAAGTCTCAATATGATACTAACCTTGATTTCGAGAAAATATATGCTGATTGCGAGAATTTTGCTTCTGGAAAGTAAAATCAACATGAAGGTTTTCTCTTTTATAGTAATCGCTTGTGTGTTCCTAACTCTTTTTTGCGAGAACTGTTTGTTAAGGAAACAAATGGAGGTGGCTTAATGGGACATTTTGGAGTTGCTAAGACTTTGCAGGTGATGCAAAAACACTTTCGTTGGCCACACATGAAGCGAAATGTGGAACAGTTCTGTGCTAAATGCCCAACATATAATATGGCTAAGGCTAAGACAGAGACACACGTTTTGTGCACTCCTCTGCCTATACCTTTGCATCCATGGCATGACATCTGTGGACTTTGTTGTTGGTTTTTGTAGTGCTTGGAATGGTAGAGACTCTTTAAAGAGGTAGTACGCTTGCATGGTATGCCTAAATCTTTAGTATCAGTTCGTTATGCTAAGTTTCTTAGCTACTTATGGAAAGTGTTGTCGTCTAAGCTAGGTACTATGCTTTTGTTTTCTACAACTTGTCACCCACAAACTGATGGGAAAACTAAAGTAGTCAATAGAACTTTATCTACACTTCTTAGAGCTTTGGTTAGGAAGAATATTAAAACTTGGGAAGAATGTCTACCTCATGTTGAATTCGCATATAATCATGTTGTGCATTCTGTTTCCAAGTTTTCTCCTTTTCAAATTTTTTATGGGTTCAATCCCATCTCTCCTTTCCATCTAAGGCCTATACCTGTAAGTGAAAGAGTAAGATTAGGTGGAGAAAAGAAGGCAGAATTGTTAAAAAAAATTATGAGAAGGCAAGGTGGAACATAGAAGAAAGGACAGAGAAATATGTCAAACAAGCCAACCAAAATCGCAAGGAGCTCATCCTCAAAGAAGGTGACATGGTCTGGATGCACCTGAGTAAGGATCGTTTTTCAAACGAGAGAAAGTCCAAGTTGATTTCTAGGATGGGTGGTCCCTTTCAGATCATCAGAAAGATCAACAACAATGAATACCCACTAGATTTGCAAGGTAAGTATATTGTGAGTAATAGTTTTAATGTTGCTGACTTGGTTCCTTTTGTTTCAGATGATTTAGATTTGAGGACAAATCCTTCTCAAGTGGGAGGGGATGATATGATAATAGACCATGACTGATCAACCAAGCGTAGACCGATCATTAGTTGGACAATGACCGATCCACTAGACCTATCAACCAAGCACTAACATATCAATTGGACAATGACCAATCCACTAGACCAATCAACCAAGCACAGGCCGATCAATAGTTGGACAATGACTGATCCACTAAACTGATCAACCAAGCGCAACTCGAATCGGACAAAGTGCAACCATCTTTGGAGCTACTAATTGGACCTATTATTTGAGCTAAACCTAGTCTACTTGAACAAGTCGTTGGCACCCTGCTAATACAGGCTGAAAGCAATCATAGTCCCATGGCTAATCCGACCACATTGGTCTTGATTTTAGCCGGCTAAAGGTTGTCAATGGAAGGTGTGTGTTTTTGCACTTTTTTCCTTGTGTCTAGTTTTGTTCCATTGGGTTTTCTAGACCAAGGTTTTTAATGAGGCTTGTTAACACACATTCTTTACATCTATCTCCATTAACAACATGCTAAGAAGAAACTACATGAGAATAAATTTGGCTAAGTATAAGATTTGGGCCTTTTATTTTCCGTTTATTTGATTTGGGTCTTCGATACTTTTAAGTTTGGCCCATGAGACTTCTTTAAGCTCGTTTTCGTGGCTCCCTCCTATATGTATTCCAAAAACCCTAATTCTTCATTTTCACCAAGCATCTTAGTCAAAAGCTCTCTCTTTCGTTTGATCCTTTGTTCAAAGTTCTAGCATTCTCAATCCTTGAATTAGTAGGTAATATCAATCAACGAAAGAGCTCAGAAATTCTAGAGGGTCCTTGATCACCTCTAAAAATTTCATTCATTCCATTATTTACGATATCCATGGGCCAAAGATCATATTTTTAAATCCAATACTTTCAAATCTTTCCAGATCTATACAATTAAATGAGGATGTATATTTACATTTTAACCTTAAATTGTAAAATTTTATATGAAATATCATGAGAAATTATATAATCAGTAATTAAAAAATAGTCAATACCTATTATTGCATAATTATTTAATAGTTATCTAACAGTTTTCTTATTAACTACATGGAAGAGAAGACAAGATACATAACTCAAACCTAAATTATCTCTACAATCTCTTATTCACATGTAATGGAGTGTAATCAAACTTTAGACGTGTGAGCTATTAGCCAGAAGTAGAACATATAACTACTAGACTGAAAAGAATTCGGTATCATCCAACAAAATTTTAGATAAAGTGTTTTGATATTTTAATTAGTTTATTCAACTAATAAAAACTTTTGAAAAGTCCATAAATTGAACCCCTAAAAATTGAAACATACCATTATATTATACTAGCCTGCAGATTTGGCCCATTAAAACCCTCATGGACGCGAGCCTGGACAAAAAAAAAATCCGCAAAGTAGTGGGCCTTACAGATTGACCCGTAATGGGCTGCGGGTTAAATAGGTTGAACCCGTAAAATATTCACGGGTTTGGGTTACCCTCAAAAATTAAATATTCTGGAAAAAAAATTGGCTTCTTGATCTAGGAAACAAATTCCAAAAGCGCTCAAATCAAATCAATGGCGTATGTTTCTCTGCCGTAAGAGAATGAGTTTGCTTCGCATCAGCACCGTCACTCTAAAAGATATTCACGTTCTCATTTCTCCAAACACCCCAAAATCTCTCATCCTCAAATGTTGAATTTTATTTTTTAGATATACACGTGTCATTAGCTCTTTGGAGCAGTTATCTTCTGTTATTTTAGTTAGAGTTTGTTAATCTAAAGCCTTGTATATAAAGCTTGTACAAATTCAATTATCAATAACACATTTTATTCATTCATTTTATCAGAGCTCTTTCTTCAGCAAATTCTTCTCCCCTGACTATGTTTCTTTCATTTTCTCAAGAAAGTTTCTTCATTTTTACAATCATTCTTGTTGAATTCACTTCAGTCTATTGTGTTCATCTTTCTACATTCATCAGTTTTGATCTTATCACGATGACGAGGAAAGGAACTAGCCTCAGAAATCGATCTTCAGCTTCTCATGAATCTGAAGATGAATCAGGCGCAGCGAATCAATCAATTTCGACACAGAATCTCCATAATCTACCTGCAACAAATTTACAAAGTAATTCTCCAATGTCAAACCAATCAACTTTGAGACAGGATCTCCATGATCAACCTGCAACAAATTATCAACCATCTGCATAGCCGATTCCATAAAATCAATCTCCCTCAAATACACAATCTTGATCAAGAAATTAGAACTTTATGTCAAGGATCCTTATCTCTTTCTGACTATTATACAAAACTGATCACACTTTGGGAACACCAGTCTTGCACAAAGAACCTAATGGAAAGTGAAGGTTGTAGATGTTCTCAAGTCAAACGTTTTCAAGAAACTACTTGCATAGTTTAGTTCCTTATGGGACTCAATGATGATTTTGCTTCATCTCATAGTCAAATACTGAACATGAAACCAAGACCTACTCCATTAGATATGTACAACATGTTGGATCATGATGAAAGTTAAAGAAGAAGAATTCACATGAATCTCAATCCAACAGCCTTTCAAGTTCTGCAAATGTTGTTACTGCAAGTTTTCAAAAGGGGAACAATAATCAGAATAATTAGAAGAATAGGCCAGTTTGTACACATTGTAGATTGACAGGTCACACAATTGAACAATGTTATAAAATTGTTGGATATCCTATTGGTTGGAAACCAAAGAATATGAGACAAAATCAACGAGTTTCTGCTCCTATTGTAGCAAATTTGGCTCTCACTGATTCAACTAATGGACAGGAGTTAGCTGTTGATCTCTCTAATTATCAGATACAACAGTTAATGGCTTTTCTCTCCACTAAACTAAAACCTCAGACACCTACATGAAAAAGTATAGAGACTAAGACACACAAATTCTGATCGGAAAACGCCGATCCAACGCTTCAACTCGTTTTATTAATATAAACTTTTCTTCAAAAGTCTTACACCTGCTGGTTACAATTCTCACCAACACAAAACGAAACAACACTCAAACCCCAACAATGGCTCTCAAGAGTTTTCTCTCTCTAAGCCTTAAACACAAACTCCCCCAATGTCTCTAGAGTGTTTGGGCGGCCACGCCAACCCTCTTAGCCCTTTTATAAGGCGTGCAACAACCCTAGAATCAACCCAAATCTCTCTAAAATGGAAACTCACACGATATGTCAAGTTTCCACTTCTGCTCAACAACGATCTGTTGTTTCTCTGATAATAGCTCTCTGTCTTCACTTCATCTTGATCAGCAAGTCTTCGTTCCAGCTCATACTTTGACTTAGTCTTCTTTCCTTCCTTGTCTTTGACTTGGAATCCACACATCTTCAATCTCACATTTAATGCATCATCAGTCTTCTGTGATATGGTCGTCAAGTTGTCTGATGACAGCTAAACACTTTCACTACAATCACTGATGTGACCAATGAGTCGAGTACCAGCAGTCATCTAATAGTTTCTCAGATTACGGGTAATTATTATCCCTCCATATTTTGTTCTGTCACTAGAGTTATAATAATTACTATTTATGTCTTACTTGTGATGTTAAAAGTGTCAATAAGTGGGTTATTGATACTGGTGCAACACACCATGTAAGCTTTGACAAAAGTTTGTTTCAGATATTGAAACCTATGCAGAATACAACAGTTAAACTTCCTACAGGGTTAGCTATACACATTGCTGGAGTTGGCTCCATTTCCCCAAGTTAAGATCTTGTTCTAACTGAAATTCTATACATTCCTTAGTTTAAGTTTCACTTACTATAAGTGTCAGCACACTTACTGAAACGTTACCTTGTTCGATTCTAAACAATGTCTGATATAGGACCTTACAAGCTGCAACATGATGAAAGTAAATCAAGACCTTTGGCATCAAAGACTGGGTCACCCATCTTCCCAAGTGTTAGATTCTTTAGCTAGTAAACTGTTAGTAGCTTCTACTAAATCTAAAGATCTTCTCATACTCATTGTCAAGTCTGTCACTTTGCAAACAAAAATATTGGCCGTTTATTTCTGGACAAAATATATCAAATAAAGTCTTCAATTTGATTCACATTAACACTTAGGGACCATTTTCAGTGCCTTCTTATGATGGATTTCGATACTTTCTGACAATAGTTGATGATCATTCTCGTGCAACATGGATTTATCTTCTACAGAACAAGTCGGATGTTATTCACATCTTTCCAGAGTTTGTAACAATGATAGAGAATCAGTATGAGGTGAAGTTGAAAGCAGTAAGGTCAAATCATGCTCCTGAATTCAATTTCAAAATGTTTTTACAACAAAACGGTATCAAATCTTCTCACTCATGTCTAGAAACCCCTTAACAAAACTTAGTTGTTGAAAGGAATCATCAACATCTTCTTAATGTTGGGAGAGTGTTATTGTTTCATTCTCATCTTCCCATTGAATATTGGAGTGAATGTTTGATGACTGCAGCATTTCTTATTAATTGTCTTCCATCTAAATTCTACAGGGTAAATCTCCTTTTGAGATTCTGATGCAGCATGCACCAGATTATTAGAATATAAAGAGTTTTGGCGGTTTAGCATATGCTTCTACATCACCAAAACAAAGACACAAGTTTGCTCGTAGTACTAAGGCTGCAGTTTTCATTGGCTATCCAACAGGTAATAAAGTTTATAAATTATTGGAAATTTAAACTCAAACAGTCTACATATCAAGACATGTCATATTTCATGAAGAATTATATCCTTTTGCCAACTCGAATGTCTCAGAAGCTATGAAGAATTTCTATCGAGATATGATTATCATGGAAACACATTTTTCACATCCTAATGACATCATTGATGAAGAAAACATCAGAGATCAACAAACTATTGATACCACCAGCAACTGTCTTGCCAAAAATTTCATCCAAATTTGTTAATCATTCTTAAGAAGCTGTAGTGAGACAATGAATAAAGAAGCCGGCTTATTTAGAAGATTACCATTGCAATGTTGTTCATTCTGACATATTGTATCCAATTTCAGATATTATCTCTTATGAGAAACTTTCTTAGGAATTTTAATGCTTTCTGACTGCGATCTCTAAGGAGTTTGAACCAGAAATGTTTGCAAAGACAAGTAAACATGAAATCTGGAATGGAGCAATGGATAGTGAAGTGGGATCTCTCGAAGATTCAAACATTAGGAACATTATAACATTATTGGATGGTAAACATGCCATAGGATGCAAATGGCTTTACAAATCTAAGTATAATGCAGATGTTACTGTAGAGAGACATAAAGCCTGCCTTGTAGCTAAGGGATACACACAAAAGAAGAAATCGATTATGTAGACACTTATTCTCCAGTTGCAAAGTTTTCATCGCTGAAGATGTTACTTTGTCTTGCTGCTAAACTTGGTTGGTCCTTATCACAACTCGATATTTCCATTCCCTTCCTTAGTGGAGATTTGGAGGAAGAGATCTATATGCAATTACCACCAAGCTACACACCTAAACAGGGGGAAATTCTTCCACCTAATGCAGTGTGCAAGTTAGCAAAGCCTTTATATGGCCTTAAGCACGCGTTAAGACAATGGTATCTAAAATTTTCAGAAACATTGATTGATCTTGGTTATGAAAAATAGATTCATGACTACACTCTTTTCACAAAAGTTACAGAATCTACTTTTGTAGCTATGTAAGTTTATGTTGACGACATTGTTATAGAAAGTAACAATGTTACAGCTTCACAGACATTGAAGAATCAACTTAAAGACTACTTCAAACTTTGTGATCTAGGAGAGTTGAAGTACTTTCTTGGACTAGAAATTGCTCATTCTGCACTAGGTATCTTCATTTCTCAATGAAAACATACTTTGGAGATGCTTAATGCAAATATACTTTGTTGGGTTGCAAACTTTGTTGGGTTGCAAACTTTCTTCAATTTCATTGGAACCGAATCAGAAGTTGTCTAAAGATGATGGAGACTTATATCCCAAACCAGAAATATATCGGAGTATAATTGGTAAACTCATTTACCTCACTCGTACCAGACCAGATATTTGCTTTGTTGTACACAAGCTAGCACAATATTCAGCACAACCAAGATAACCACATTATAAAGCTTTACTAAAGCTGATGTGATATATATAAGGAAATGCAGGTCATGGTTTATTCTATTCTTATTCTCCATCACTTTCCTTGAAAGCATATGCAGATGCAGATTGGGGATCATGCCCTGACACCTGAAAATCAGTCACAGGTTATGCTGTATTCCTTGGTGATTCTTTGATATCATGAAAGTCTAAAAAACAAGACATAGTATCAAGATCTACAGCTGAAGCAGAGTATAGAAGTATGCCTTATGTAGTTTGTGAGATTGAATGGCTAACCAACCTTCTTTGTGACTTCATAATAGATCCGTCAAGACCAACAATGATGTATTGTGATAATTTGGCAGCAATTCACATATCATCTAATCTAGTCTATCACGAAATGACCAAACACATCGAATTAGGTTGTCGCACTATTCAAGAACGTGTTGACAAAGGAACTTTAACACTCAGCCATGTCTATTTAGACTTGCAGCGTGCAGACATTCTCACAAAACCTCTCTATCCAACTCAGTTCCAATCTCTGTTAAGTAAGATGAGAGTTACAAGTATTTTCACTCCATCTTGAGGGGAAATTTTAAATATACACGTGTCATTAGTTCTTTGGAGCTGTTATCTTCTGTTATTTTAGTTAGAGTTCGTTAATTTAAAGCCTTGTACATAAATCTTGTTGATGCGTATCAGGTTTTAACCCTAAGCTATCTACTGCAAGTACACAGCAAATCAAGTAGTAATCTAGGGATCGTATCTACAAGGACCAAGTTATCACATTATCAATTATGAAACCAAATTAGAGCTAAGACAATTGAATGGTTGTTGGGAAACTAAATCTAAAACTAAATTAACGATTAACAATAAATGACTAAAACACCAAACTTAGGAAATTCATCATGAAACAAGGAATTCGAATTAGGAAACTATTCAGGTAACATTCACTCAGCAATCTCGACTCATACTTAAATTAATAACCAACCCACTCTCGTGGTATCGATCACTATAACTAGCAACCTAGTGGTCCTAACTCTCGCTGGTACCAGGAAACTAGTATGCATTATTGTTCAGGTCTGATAAGTCCACAATCAACCTAAACATCAGCTATCGCGATCTAGAATTGATTGCTCACCTAAAGAGGATCCAACTCCCTAACAAGCTTTTGAAAAGTTAGGTAATCTAAGTTCATAGATTAGTTAGCTACTGTAATCTTAGCTTTAAGTATATCAATTAGGTGGAGGACAAATCAAGCCATTCCTATTTGTTCCTAATTCATAAATTCCCTGCAACACTACAAAATCCTAAACTTTATTGGGTAACTACTCAAACATGATGAAGAAGAAAATCAAATTGCAAATTGTATTGAAAAGCATAAAAGTAAATTGTAATGAAATAAGAGGGTTCATGATTCTTCTCCAATGGTGTAAGGATCAAAATCTCTCTCCCAAAATCTCTAATACGAGTTGTTCTTTTGTAATAAGTCTCCCCTTTAAATTATAATAAAACTGGTATTATATCGTCCCTAAAAACGTAGGTGTAAAAATAGGAAATTAATGTTTTTGTCCTTGCCAGCTTTGCTGATCGATCGATTTAGTATGTTGATCGATTGATCAAGGTCGATTACACGATCTTCAATAGGTGTTGGTCGATCAGTAGATCGAGCATGTCTCTTGTTGAACAAACGAGGATCAATCGATCAAGTATTGTGATCGATCGATCAAGACTTTGAAATTCCACATATTGCTGTAATTCATCCTCAGCCAAGCTTTAAGGGCATAATCCGAATTTAAACCTGTTTTCCACCTGAAAAGAGTTTACAATGGAAACAAACAATCTGAAAACATGTGAATTAATGAGCTTTAAACAGATAAAAATGAGGTATATCAATTCCCCCAGACTTAGCTTCTTGCTTGTCCTCAAGCAAAGAAAGAAAAGATTGAAAGAAAGATTCCACTCCAAAGAACTCACTCGTCATTTGATCACTCCATATCAATTGCATAGTAAACCACACAACACTTACTTGTCAAAACCGAGACCACCTTGTACTTCCCCCAGACTTAGCTTCTTGTCAATCAGACTCCACAATCAACATCGAAATACCCAAATGCACCATACCGACTCACTAAAGTATCTAAATACGGTCTCATCAAGGGAGTATCGATCAATGGACACATAGACTCATCATCAGTCTTTATCTGAACATAAGATTATCTTCCTATGGTTTCTTTCCTCTCATTCTGTTCATTTGTAGCAAATTTCTCCCTACTTACATAGAGTATCATTGTATTCTTTTATCGACTGCTCAGCCAATCTTTCCCTACTTACCTATGGTATTATTTTATTTTATTTTATTGGCTGTCTAACCAGATATCTCCCTACTTACCTAGGTATCATTTTATTTTATTTAAAACTGGTTGGTTCTTAAGAAACTCAAAGAATGAAAGCAATAATGGCTTCATTGGAACAAAATTTTGATCCTTGGCCATATTTTACATGCTTAAACTTTGTTTTATAGTTACTTCAGAATCTTAAAACATTCAAATACTTGAGAGGGGAACCATACTCACACAGATAAGTCTTCAGGAATGAAGAGAAGAAACTGATCCAATGCATACCAAGCCTCTTGACAAGAAAATTAAGTCAAGTTAAGGTTGAAATCGGCATAGACTCTTCGAATACCTGAGAATTGATATGTGTCATTGAGAAGATACTTTGTCTCTAGATTTCCCAATAGTCAATCGATTCTTGAAAAACAAACACTGATGGTACTTAGTTCATGTTATGCAACAATCCTCGGAAATCATAGTTCTAAGCAATCAGTTTATAAGCATCAAAAAGTCAACAAGTAATCAAAAAGTGTGTTAGTAACAATGAACATCCTCCCCCAAACTTATTTTACACCGTCCTGGTTTAAGAACAAGATTGAAAGAGAATGTTTCGCACAAAATGAACAAAAATCAGATGTATTGAAGGAAGGGAAGAAAAATGGTAAACATGTACCCTTGATCGATTGATCTCTATCTGTGAGCGATCAATCAGGGTTTGATCAAGCTGTAAAACGAGCCTTTGTCGATCAACAAGTCGAGTGCACGAAGCCTGATTCTGTTGATCAATCAATCCATAGGTCATAGTCGATCGCACGGTCGTGCGCACACCTATTTTCTTCCATGATCGATCGGTCGTGTGTCTAATCGATCGATCGATCCCTGTTTTTCTGAAACAGAACCAAAAAAACAACAAAATAAGAACCAAATGATGCAAAACAAAAAGTGAAAACTTACCTGTGGGTTGCCTCCCCCTCAGTGCTTGTTTAAAGTCATTAGATTCACTTGAATTCCCTTAGTTCAATGGAAGATCATTCAAAGGTATGGAAGTTTCATTGGCAATTTCCATATCGGCAAAGTAATGCTTCAAACATTGGCCATTTACAACGAACTCTCCTCCCTTTTTGTCGAACAATACTACAGCTCCATATGGACGTACTTCTTTGATGGTGAAAGGACCTGATCAACTTGACCTAAGATTTCCAGGAAAAAGTTTCAAACGAGAGTTAAACAAAAGTATCAAATCATTAGGAGCAAAACTCTTATTAAGGATATATTTGTCATGTGCTGCCTTAGTTCGTTCCTTTAAGATTCTTGTGTTATCATAGGCTAAGTGTCTGATCTCTTCTAACTCGTTCAACTGCAAGGTCCTTTGTTCAGCTGCCGGTTTGATATCATAGCTCAAATGTTTGATAGCCCAATTTGCCTTGTACTCGAGCTCAATAGGAAGGTGAGAAGACTTCCCATAGACCAGATGGAATGGGGTTGTGCCCAATGGAGTCTTATAAGCTGTCCTATATGCCCAAACAGCTTCATCGAGTTTCAAAGACCAATCCTTCCTTGTTGAACAAACAGTTTTCAGCAGTATGTTTTTGATTTGTCGGTTTTAAACTTCGACCTGTCCACTTGTCTGAGGATGATACGGTGTAGCTACTTTGTGATGAACTCCATACTTCTTTAGAAGACTATTGAAGGTCTTGTTAATAAAGTGAGATCCACCATCACTGATGACTACTTGTGGAATACCAAACCGAGGGAAAATAATGTGTTTGAACATCTTCAATACAATCTTAGCATCATTTGTTGGGCTAGCCAGCGCCTCTACCCACTTGGAGACATAATCAACTGCCACGAGAATGTATTGATTCTCTTCAGAATTAGGAAAAGTTCCCATGAAATCGACTCCCCAAACATCAAAGACTTTAAGTTCGAGTATGAAGTTCTGAGGCATCCCATTCCTCTTGCTAATGTTCCCTTGTCTTTGACATGATCACACTTTGAGATAAAAGCATGAGCATCCTTTAACATATTCGGCCACCAAAAACAAACTTGTATGATCTTCGAAAATGTCTTGAAGGTTGCAAAGTGTTCGGCATAAGAAGAACCATGACAATGAAACAAGATCCCTGAAATATCATCCTCGGAGACACACCATCAAAAGATCTCATCAGCATACTGTTTGTAAAGATAAGATGCATCCCAATAGTAGTGTCTGATGTCAAGAAGAAACTTCTTTTTCCTAAAACTGTGAAACTCCGGAGGCTCAACATCTGCAGCCAAATAGTTAGCAATCTCAGCAAACCACAGTGTTCCTGGAACTAGTGGAATTGTAGAAGTGTGTCGATCTGTTCTCGAATTGGTGTGAATAGAGTAGACTTGGTCTTCTCGCAAACTATCATCCAAAAGGACATTGTCATCTACTCGAAGCCTTGACAAGTGATCAGCCACTCCATTCTCTATTCCTCGTTTGTCTTGGATTTCAAGATCAAACTCTTGATGAAGAAGAACCCATCGAAGAATTCTTGGTTTAGCATCCTTTTTGGAAAGTAGATACTTCAATGTTGCATGATCTGTGTGAACAATCACCTTAGAACCAACTAGATATGACCTGAATTTTTTGAATGCAAAGACAATAACTAAAAATTCCTTCTCAGTTGTAGCATACTTCCTTTGAGCATCATCTAAAGTTTGACTAGCAAAGTAAATACCATGCAGTTTCTTGTCTTTTCTCTGCCCCAAAACAGTACCAACTGCATAGTCACTTGCATCACACATTATCTTAAAAGGCAAGTCCCAATCCGGTGGCTGCACAATTGGTGCACTCATTAAAGCTCCTTTCAATGTGAGGAAGGCTTCTTCACATTCCTTAGTGAAATCAAACTTGACATCATTATAAAGCAATTGTGTCAAAAGTCTGGCCAACTTTGAGAAATCTTTAATGAATCGTCTATAGAACTCGGCATGGCCTAGAAAACTCCTCACATCCTTCACTGTAGTTGGCGCTTTTAGGCTAGTCATGATCTCGATCTTGGGTTTGTCAACCTCAATACCATTCCTAGGTATCTTGTCTCCTAAAACAATCCCATCTCTAACCATGAAGTGGCACTTCTCCCAATTAAGCACAAGGTGTTTCTCTTCACATCGTTGAAGTACCCTGCAAAAATTAGAAAGACAACCAGCAAAAGAAGAACAATATATAGAGAAATCATCCATAAATACTTCCATAATATCCTCAATCATGTCAGTAAAAATAGACATCATACTTCTCTGAAAAGTTGTTGGGGCATTGCACAAACCGAAAGGCATTCTACGATTAGCAAAGGTGCCATAGGGACATGTGAATGTGGTCTTCTCCTGATCATCTGGATGAATGAGCATCTGAAAGAAACCTGAATAACCATCTAGAAAACAATAGTAAGAGTGATATGCCAATCTTTCAAGCATTTGATCGATGAAGGGCAATGGAAAGTGATTCTTTCTAGTCGAAGAATTCAAGTTCCTGAAATCTATACACATCCTATGTCCTGTAACAGTCCTAGTATGTACAATTCACTGTTCTCATTCTTAACTATAGTCACACCTCCTTTCTTAGGCACTTCATGAACAGGGCTGACCCACTTACTATCAGATGTGGTAAATATAATTCCTGCTTCTAACAGCTTCATGATCTCTTTCTTAATAACTTCCTTAAGGTTAGGATTCAGACGTCTTTGGTTCTCTATGGAGGACTTAGACCCTTCTATTAAGTGAATCCTATGCATACACAACTCAGGGGAGATTCCAGGAATATCATCTAAGGAATAACCTATTGCACTACGATAGTTATGAAGTTCGCATAAAAGTAAAGCAGTTTCAGCATTGTTCAACTTAGCATTGATGATCACAGGGTAAGTTGAGTTTGGTCCTAGGAAAGCGCACTGATGAGTGTGATTTTTAACGGTTTTAGAGCCCTATTTTAGGTTATTTTGCATCCGATTAGATAGGTTTTCCATGCATTCCGGTCCATTGAGGTTAGTTTTGCACTTTTTGCATTTGCATTTGGAGTTTTGGAGTTTTTCTAGGAAAAGGAGCAAAAAGGAGCTTGAAATGGAGCTAAAGCTATTGGAACCAGCTGCTAAGGAAAAGGAGTTGCTTAGACTCGGATCACTGCCTCGCGGTTCGCGGGGCAAGTATTGCTTGGATCGCTAACAGAAGGAAACCTCGGTCGCCAGCCTCAACCTATCTGCCGCGAGGGAGAACCAACTTATCACACTCGGAAACTTCCACTCGGCCTCAGCCTGCGAGGACAGAATAAATACAACTCCTCGGTGTCCAAGCTCGCCAAGTGACAGCGAGGAGAATATTTCTAGT
>OVBA01003933.1:0-25603 GCA_900406435.1 Lepidium aucheri
AGAATCTTCGTGCAGCTCTACATGCTAGTCAGACAGAATTTCAAGCCTATAAGGAAGACAACGAAGCTCGACACGCGAGGACCGAAGCTCAGAAAACTATATCGCAGGAAAAAGTATATAATAGATTAAATTCACAATGAGAACAAATTACTAAAAATCACACACGAGAAACTTCATATAATATGACAGAATTATACCGTAAATATGTATATTGATACAAATATTAATTTTCTTCTGAAGTATACAATGACCAGATTTTGCACAATAACATATTGATATGAGATGATAAAAGCATAATCTAAAACTTGTAATAATATATCATTTCTCTTATAACAGGTTAATATTGTTAGATTATATTTTAGAAATTTATGCCACCAAATATAATACATTGAAATAATAAATCAATTTTATATTGATGGTTTCTCTTAATTTATAAACTTATTTAAGTTTTGTATAAGTAAATTTTTCAATTACTCTGCATTGTGTTGAGACAGGAATTTGAACGCACGCCCTCTTGAACCAAGACAATAAAAATATAACGACATAGATCTATTTGATTATTTAATATCTTAGGTTCATGACTGTTTGTTTATCAATCTTAACTTATGTTTTAGACAAATTTGAATCAGTTATTTAACTTTTTAGGTTTTTACTTATCATAAATTAAAGTTTTAGACAAATACGAGTCGGCTATATCTTATCTAAAAAAGTTAGATGAAATCAAGAGATAAACAACATTATCTAATATATTTTTTCTTTGTACATTTTGTTTTTTTTTTCTTTCTGAAATTATGATTTTATAATTATAAGATAATCTAACGAGTAAAGTGCGTCAAGTTTTTAGCTACAACTCTAAATCTAGTTGATTGTTTTGTACTTTCAAACAAATATCCAATTAATATTAGAAAAAAAGATAGAATTTCATTTACAAAAACATCTTGTACATAGATTGTTTTGCACATAATTTTTTTAGTCTAAAACATAATAAAATAAACCAACTGTCTCTAGAGAAAAGCTGGTACAACTTCAAATAAGTTTCTCAAATGTAACACTGATGCATTTTCGATTATTCGAATATTATGTGCAAATAATCATCGAATATAAGAGATTATGCTATCTTTGTCAGGATCATAATGTTTTGACTCGATTTATATCTTGCAAAATTAAGGTGTATTGTGTGGACAATAATTAGTTTAGACGCCTAACAAATTGATAATCTAAAAATTTAGTTGAATTCGGCTGCTGCTACTAATGCTATCACCAATCTGTGGAAATGGCTGTTATCAAGCTCATCTACATTAGATTTATTAGTCACATTATATATTTCCTTTGTCAAACAATTTCTTGTTTTAAGTATCAAAGTATATGGTGATTATAAGAAAAAGAGATTCAGTTTATAAACTGAAGTGTGTTGTGGAAACTGAGAAATTATCTGGTTCCAAAAACAGGTGAAACTCTTCTTCTACCAGCTTCCTCCAACTGATCTAGTGACAAAAGTGAGGCCTCAGGCTCGAAATCTGCAGTTTCTAGTTGTTTCTGAAGCTGTTCAATTCAAGAAAAATGGTTATATTGAAACAGTGTTCACTAAACTCAGACAAGTTATCATTTACTGATAAGTGAGGCTAAAACACCCTGTAATTGTTTCTGAAGCTGTTCAAGTCATATGAATCAGTCTTTACTAAACTCGAACAAGTTATCATCTGATCATAAGTAAGACAGACCAAAAGATTTACTCTTTCTGAATAAGTATAAGGCTGAAACATTCTATATCTGCTTGCGGAATTGACAAGAGAGTGTATAGAAGGTTCTTTAACTTTACCTTTTGAAGGATAACAGATTGATCATCCAAAGGAGATTTACGCATGTGCTTAAGCATCTCTAGTTGCTGCAGTAAACACAATTGAATAGTTAAGAACTAATCTTCAAGGAACACTCTTGTCTTAGTAATAATCAAAGCTAAGATTACTTGTTCATGTAGCTCTTGCTGTGCTTTCATCTTTTGTTCAAATTCAACTGGTCCAAGCTCAGCTTCTTCACATGCCATCTCCTCCCTATTAACAGTCTATTAGTCCTAGATAACATCACTATAGAAAACAGCTTCCGAATAAGACTTGTAGAGGAGATCGAGCTTACTTAGCGAGGAACTTGTAGAAACCAATCATCAACTCTTTATCATTTTCAAATGCAGAGTTCAGCTTTCCCAAACACCCAATACCAAATCCAGGCTCTGAATTATAAACAGACCCTTTCACTGAGAATCATGTAATGATGTAAAATCGATATAACAAACAAAGACTATAGAAAACTTTACCAATTCCCATCTCCAAGAATATCTCCTCTTGAATTGCAGTAGTCACTGCTACAGCTTCCTTCATTGAACACAACGAAATTGATGTCAACATTGTTTTAATCAGTGCAAATTTCGTCTTGTATACCATCAAACTAGACCCTTCAATGATCAATGTTCACTTAAAATCCATGCTTTTCAGATTGGAAAACTGAGAATTCTCAGTCAGAATCAAACTTATAACAAAATCACAATTATTAATCAAATGATTCAAATCTATCTTATTCACAAACTTAGGACATAGCAAGAGTTTTCATTTATATACAATCTTATCCAATTTGAAAACGACATTACTCTACCAACAATACTCTTACTAAAATTAAAGTACTAAATAATCAATGCATAACTAAACAATTCAAAAGCATATACCTGTTTATCTTCCACAGCTTCAGAAATTCGTCTCTTCACATCTAAAATTAAAAAAAATTGAATCGAAATGAATCAATCAATCAAAAAAAACCTTAAAGAAATAATAAAATACATAATTACCAGATTGTGAAGTCAAGTAATCGAATCGATCAAAGAGATAAACCATCTGCTCTTTCGTCAACATCCCAGAGCTTTGCAACGACGACGCCATTTCCCCAAAAAAAAAAAAAAAAAAAAAATTTCAGACAGAACAAAAGCCACAAAGCTGCAATGCCACCTAGTTAGTATCAAATGACGAAAATGCCCCTTTCTTTCCAGTTTTTACTTACTTATGTGTTTTGTTATCAAGTTGTATTTGATTTCATAACCTTAATTTAAGGAGACTAATCCGGAGAAAAAGTATATAAAAACAAGAAAACTACTAATTTTTCATTAATTAAAGTAGAAGATAATACACGAAATATTACAATGGTATTCTTTTATTAAATAAAATAAAATAAAAAACTATTCTTAAAAATCCTCATCGAGAGAGAAAACATGGTCGTCAAAAGCTCCGTTACCGTTAACGCTAGACATAACGGAAGCCTTTTGGTATTCACCAACTCGTTTCTCAAAGAAGTTAGTTTTGCCTTGAAGTGAAATCAGTTCCATCCAATCAAAAGGATTGGTCACACCATACACCTTACCGTACCCAAGCGCAACCATAAGCCTGTCTGCAACAAACTCAATATACTGACTCATTAACTCACTGTTCATACCAACCAACGCACAAGGAAGAGCGTCACATACAAACTCTCTTTCGATATCGACTGCATCACAAACAATTGACTTCACACGCTCCTCTGTGAGCTTATTCCTCAAGAGAGTGTAGAGGAGACAAGCGAAATCACAGTGTAAGCCTTCGTCTCGAGAGATTAATTCGTTTGAGAAAGTCAATCCAGGCATGAGTCCTCGTTTCTTTAGCCAGAAAATTGAGCAAAAGCTACCGGAGAAGAATATACCTTCAACACAAGCGAAAGCGATGATTCGTTCAGCGAAAGTTTGAGATCCTTCGATCCATTTCATTGCCCACCGTGCTTTCTTCGCTACACAAGGGATCGTTTCAATTGCACGGAAGAGATGATCTCTCTCTTTGTTGTCTTTGATGTATGTGTCGAGAA
Organism: Lepidium aucheri; assembly: GCA_900406435.1. Taxonomy (NCBI): domain Eukaryota; kingdom Viridiplantae; phylum Streptophyta; class Magnoliopsida; order Brassicales; family Brassicaceae; genus Lepidium; species Lepidium aucheri. The sequence continues at coordinate 3,877 of OVBA01003933.1, forward strand.
GTAGACTGTACATCTCGGAATGAATGTTCTCAATCGCGATTTGAAAACCGTAGAACGCACGCGCCTCCGAAACTTGAACATCAGACATGAAACGTGAAGCGAGATTCTCTAAAACGATTCCGTCTGATGCAGCGAAGAAAGCGAGAACGTGTTTGATGAAATGACGCTCTCCGTCGTTGAGATTCTCCCAATCACGACCGTCTTGTGATAAATCGACTTCTTCAGCAGTCCAAAACGATGCTTCGGCTTTTTTGTACATTTCCCAGATCTGTGGATAATGAATCGGAAACATACAGAATCTGTCGGGTGTTGGAGTAAGAAGTGGCTCTTCCGGCATTGAAGGCATCTTCGATGATTAAATTGAAAAGATTTTGATTGAAGAGACTGAAGATTTGTGACTGATGGTGATGAAGAATTATGAGATCTAGGGATTTGTATTTATAACGAAAATGAAAGGGTTTTGCGTTTTGGAGGTTTTAAAATGTTTAAAAATGAAAGCGGGAAATGTTAAAATTGTTTGAAATTAAGAAGCTTGTTTAGGAATCTTATCATGGAAAATAAAAGCTTACTGAGGAAGATGAAGGGTATTATCGTAAATAATACTGCAATTTGGCGACAATAGAGAGGGAAATAATAATGTTGGCGCCAAGATTTCGATAAATTCGCCATTTAATTCTGTGGGTAAAAACGTCATTTCCGAAAATGCTCGGTGGCGACGAAACCACGTTTTGTTTACGTGTCCTGACATGAGGCACACGCGCCTACGTGTGATGTATTTTGGTAAACACATGCCTCTGTGTAGATATTTAAAAGCCCATTAAGAAGTCCAGTGGGTTTATAATCTGGCCACATATAATGTAATGGGGTTAAGTAGTAAAAATCAAACAGAACCAAAATAAGTTATACGGAAACCAAATTGAACCAATTCCCGGTACAGTTTCACGCATTCTAGTCAATTGAACCAAAGAGATATGAATTTCTTCTTCTTCTTCATTAAATTAGATAAGATGAAAATATAAAATAGTGCAATATGACTTCTAGATGATGAGCTATAGTATTAAAAAGTTTAAATTTAGTAATTTGCTTCATTTCGACCAAATAAATAAATAAAAATCTGTTTCACCTGATCATAAGATGACTCGATTACGATATATTATTTCTTTGAAACTATTTGGGTTGACGATTTATATCTACCCTGAAGTTTCGTTATAACAACTGGTCCACCCAAACTTTGACCATCGATCTAATTGCACCCACATTATTATTTGATAAACCTAATTACACCTCAACTATGTTTATTACAAACTAATTGAACCTAATGTATACATAATTCTGCCTAATTGAACAAATCACAGGTTTAGCGTAAACCAAATGATATGTTACGGTCTAAATCCATGCCCTAAACCCATAGTTAACCAATTTAATACCCGATTTAAAGAATTATGACCCGATTATCTTTCCCCAAATTCAGAACATATCGAACCCTAAATTTCTCTAATTTCCCAAAATCTCTGAGTGAAATCGAAAACGACAGAAGCAAATCGAAGAGTATGGAGTCGACGGAACATGAATCGTGGCAGTTGGTGCCGGTTGATGTAAGGAACACACGTCGCGGAAGAGACGAAGAAGCTCCGGTGAGCGAGAGCTCCGATGACGAGGAAGAGACTGAGAGAAACGAGTATGAGATAGAACGTGAATTAGCTGCATTTCAATATGAGCCTGGTATTCAAAGCTATCACACCATATGCAGAAGACTTTTTACAATCTGAGCATGAGATTGCAGTTCAATGTTCAGTGTTTAGGAGTACCAACGGCATGTTTGAGGTGATGAGAGATGGCTGTTCATACCGAGTCAATCTAGAGAGGAGAACTTGCACTTGTAAGAAGTTTGATGTATGTGGGATCCCATGTGGCCATGCTTATGCTGCAAGCATCAACAGACGACTTGAACCACATGATTATGTATGCAATTGGTTTCATACAGCCACTTGGAGAAAGACATATGAGAAAGGACTCATTCCTATGCGAGGTCTAACTTTTTGGCCTGCAACTGATGGACCAAACATACATCCGTGGCCAATACGTTCAATGCCGGGAAGAAAGAAAAAGAGTGTTATAGAGAAGAGGAAAAAGGGAGTTACTAAATCTCCTGTCAAGAAGAAAAAAAATAACCAAAGGACTATGCATTGTACTAAATGTGGAAAACCAAGACACAATAAACGGTTTCACAAAGAACCAAACACCCAGGTTTGTCTTAATTTTTACATTTATTCAATAAGATTCAAGTTAATTACGTGTATTCTACACTTAAATGCATTCTGATTTGCAATCTGTTTTCTGTTTTTAAGCCTTCTCAAGGAGAATCAAGCCAAGGAGAATTAGCACAAGGGGAATCAAGTCAAGGACAATTAACACAATTGTCATTGCAAGATGAAGTTTAGCTTATTAAGAGTATGATTTGGATGATTAAGTTTAGGAATATTTCGGTTTTTTGGTGTTTTGAGACAAAGCAAATGCTTGAAATTTTTTGGTTGTGGCATTTGTATCATTGACTCTTGTTTTTAGGATGTTTAACATTATCAATCTAAGCTCATTCGGTTTAAATTTTTTGGCTATTGCACTTGTATGAATGACTCTTGCATTTTGTATGTTGAACTAAATTCCATTAACAAAAGACAATTTCATTAACATAAGTCAATTCCATTAACATATTAAGCATACAGAAAAGACTACATAAAGAGAAGCATAAAGAGAAGACAAAGACAATGACAAAGCAAACTGATTACTTGGAGCATAAAGACAATGACAAAGCAAACTGAAGACAACACATGGACACTAACCACAATGACAATGAACCTCTTCATTCACCCTACAAGCTTCAACGTTACACAAATTACCAGTAAGACAATGACAACGATAGCAACCAACTTCTTAACCCAGTTTTTAGTCTCAATCACAGCCAATTCACCTCTCTCTAGTATGCTCCTCTCCATCTCTCTTATCATCCTCTCAATGTCCAATCGAGACCCAATTAAATCTTCAGTGAGATTACGAATTTTTGCCTCAAAGCTATCAATTTCATTCAAAATAGCTTCATCCATCCACTTAAACACATGTCTGTCATCCGATACCTACATCAAAAATATACCGAAACCAGTCATAGAATGAATCTTTCATTCTCTCTACTTTGTAACTGATTGAATATTGATTTCAACTTACCCTTTTCACTAGAGCATGAGCACAACGAAAGTATTTTCGGTTTGGATTGTTCTCCGTTCTTGAGAGTTTTATGACAATAGCTTCCCCACACCAACATCTTCGAGGAACGCCATTGATTTCACCTCCTTGAACCATACTAGAAGACGCATTCGAAGTTCCAGATACATTGCTCATCGTCATTCCAAGATATTTTCGATCGCAGAATAAAAAATTTTGGATTTGAGATTCTCAGATGAAATCCCGATTTTGGGATATAGAAGAGGAAGCGGGTAATGAAACGGATCATTAATTGGATTTGGTTCGGTCCTGTGTTGTTTGAACCAAAACCGAAGGCCATTATAACGTAACCGCATGAGAAATTGAAATTACTCGGTATTGCATAAGTTGAGGTGCAATTAGGTTTACTAAACAATACAGTGGGTGCAATTAGATCGATGGTCAAAGTTTGGGTGGACCAGTTGTTATAATGAAACTTCGAGGTGGATATAGATCGTCGACCCAAACTGTTTCTAACATATTGGTAAATATATTTTTTTTGGTAACTTTTTTTTCCCTAAATATTTTTTTTCCCAACAACTTATACATATATTAATCTTTGGAGTTAAAAAGGAAACAAAGTGTTTACAAAACTACAATTTCTAGAAAATATTAATATTATGTATTGGTAAATATTAAAAGACAACATTAGTGTTCCTAACAGTGTCATTAACTTTAGTTATAAATCTGTACGATTCTTAAATTTCCTTATAGAATATTAAATTTTTCAATAATTGTACGTGTATTAATACATCTGTACAATATATCTATATTAATTATTTATTTTATTTTTTTGAATTACTAAACTAACTATATTTTTACACTTTTAATAACACAAATGTAAAAAAAAAATTATATAATTAACTTCTTTTTATGGATTAATGTAAATGTTTATAATTACAGTTTAAAATTTGCAATAAAAACATTTACTCAGAAATCTACTTCTTGATTATACATTAAAGACAATAAAGAAAGATAATCTATTTTGTGCAATTGAAATTATATCTTATGTAGCAAAAGAAAACTCATTGGACTCAAAAATGGATCGAAAGATCTCAATTTTTCGTTAAATGAATCATTGCATTAGCTTCTTCAGAATCAATATTCTTCTAGAATAGTTTTGATTCACTACCATCCTTAAGAAGTGATTTGAAAACAAAAAAAAAATTAGATTGGTGATATTATGTTTTCCGAAGATAATGAATTAGTGATATTAGAAAAACTAGACATTCTATTTTAGTATATAAAATAGAATAGAAAATAATTTCTTGTACTACGTATGTACATAAACTAAAAATTCATGAATATTGTTACATCTTTAAGTCTATGACACACGACTATTTTGATAGTGCGATTTGAAAACGACATATTCAAGTTGAAAATAGTTTTTTAATAGAAAATGTATCAGTGATTTTTATATAAAATTGAATAGTAAGAACTATTCATCTATATGAAGAAAAAGAGATTTTCAGAAATTATGTATATTTGATGTTAGTAAATAAAAATAGAAGTTCTAAAATAATGCTTAATATAAAACTATTTAATAATATATTCATTTTTTATAGTAACTTTTGGTCACTTTTAAAAATTTCAATTTTGATAGCTGTTGAAAAAATGATGTTTTTTATTAAAAAAATATATTTGAATTTTTAATTAAATAGTGTAAATAAAATAGATGGGGAGAGAAGAAACTAAGAAGAAGAAAATAAAAAAAAAAGTTGTTAATTGAATAGAAAATGATAAGATGGCAAATATAATAGAAGAAAGTAATATTTTGACTTTCACAAATTTATGGTTACTCAATAAATTTTTGAAAATTATGGTTATTTCTCTGTTCCTAATATTTCCTAATATTAACTCGACCAAAAAAAAATACTCCCTAATATTAAAGTAGCAATAATTATGTCCTTAATAAAAAAACCCAAAAAATGTGTATATGAATTAAAATTAATATAGATCCAATTCGCTACATGAAATTCTGCAGCTTAGATGCAATATTTAAACGTCAAATTTTTCTGCCAAGATCAGTTAAATGGTTGGTATCTAAAACTCAAAACAAGCTCTTTTATTTTATTTTACTACACACTCGAACATGCAATTCAAAGATCATACAAAGTACTTATTTAATATATATATAGAGAGAGATTGTGGATACAATTCCCCTTTTTATTCGCTATATCGGTTTTATGAATTTTATTCCCCTTTTTATTTATCTTATTAAATAAATTTGATATCTAACAAAAAATTGTTGTTATTTTTCATTTATTTAGTTAACTAGGTTGTTTTCAAAATCAAACATCACTTAATTGTTTTTGCTGGAGTTTTGTAGGAATCGAATTCACCACTTGGTGTCAACTAGGTCTGGGGCAAACCGACTAGACTACTTAATTCTTGGTAAAAAAATATTTTTGAAATTCAACATGATTTATCTGTTAGATTTAAAATTATTTATTTGAATAATTGTCTTCTTTTGAACATCTACTCATATTTTATAAATTAAATAATAATAATTAGTATATTAATAGATGAAAGATTTACTAGATTTTTTTGTCACCAAAAAAAATAGTAAATTTTTTCTCCCATTAATATTTTTAAAAGATTTTTACTATACAAAAACAAATTTTTAGACTCATATTCTAATATTCTCCCGTTTTGATTCTAAGACTTATTTTCAAGATTTAAGTTAGCTCAATTAATTACCAAGAAATAAGTGGTTCAGATGACTTACCCCTAATTTAGTTAGGCATGAGGGGATAAGTTCAAATCTCATCATACTCCAATTGGAGAACTTAAACTAAATATTGGTTATTTGTTATAAAAAAAATTTGCTCGATTAATTTTACCAAATCAATTTAGCAAAGATATGGCCGTTAATTTCTTAATGGATTAAAGTAGAAGACAATACATGTAATAATTTAATCATAATTAAAAAGAAATAAATAAAAATTCCTAGCTTCAAAAAAAAAAAACATAAAACCAATTTTTTTTTAAAAAAATAGTTTTTTTAATTTGTAGAAGTCTTTTGATATTCACTTAGAGCATCAGCATCAATGAACCCCTATATGGGGTTCTTAAAAAAAAATTAAAAAAAAAAATCATAAAAGTGACCAATACGGATTCGCCACGTGGCGAACTGTTTCTTGCAAACTCGAACCCGACTCTTCCTTTTTTTTTTTTCCTCTTCTATTTTGCCTATGCTTTTGTGCCAAGAACCCATCAGGAACCTTCAATGCTGTTGCTCTTAGTGTTGCTCCATCCAATCAAATGGATTCATCACATTGTACACCTTGTTGTACCCAAGCGCAACCAGAAGCCTATCTGCAACAAACTCGATATACTGACTCATCAAGTCACCGTTCATGCCAACCAACGCACATGGAAGCGCGTCGCACACAAATTCTTTCTCGATATTGACAGCTTCGCACACGATCGACTTCACGCTCTCTTCCATAAGCTTTGTCTTCAAGAGTGTGTAGAGAAGACAAGCAAAATCACAGTGCAAGCCTTTGTCTCGAGAGACTAATTCGTTTGAGAAAATTAGTCCAGGCATAAGTCCTCGTTTCTTTAACCAAAAGATTGAGCAAAAACTACCAGTAAAGAAAATTTCGACGCAAACCAAAGCTACAATTCGCTCGGCAAAAGATTGAGATCTTTCTATCCATTTTATTCCCCAGTCTAATTTCTTGACCACACAAGAGATTGTTTCAATTGTCTAATAGAGATAATTTCTATCTTTTTTGTCTTTGATATATGTACATACAAGCAGACGATACATATCAGTGTGAGTGTCTGCAACCGTTATCTGGAATCCGTAGAACATATGAGCCTCCGAGACTTGAACATCATTCATGAATCGCTGAGCAAGAATTCTGAGAAAATTTCCTGATCCAGCCAAGAAAGCGAGAACGTGTTTAATGAAGTGACGCTCTCCGTTGGAGAGACTCTCCCAATCGCGACTGTCTTGCGACAGATCAACTTTTTCGTCGACGGTCCAGAACGATGCTACAGCTTTCTTGTACATCTCCCAAATCCGTGGGTATTCGATCGGAAACAGTAATCTGTTAGTCTCTGGAGTAAGAAGCGGCTCTTCCGGCGTTGAAGGCATCTCCGATATCAAAATTGGAAAGATTAATTGGAAAGCTATTGAAGATATTTTTGGGCTCATTGTTTGATGAAGAACATTGGGTTCTAGTGTTATCTATTTATAGAGAAAACTAACTTTTTGACGAATCCTTAGGTAAACGGGATTCTAAATAATTTAAATTTATCTAAAACAAAAATAATTATAAATATTTATCTTATATTTATTAAATTAGATGAGGTCCCGTGCTATGCACGGGTTAGATAATATTTATTTATTTTATTTATTTATTTTATGGTTTGATTTGTATGTGTAAATTTATTAATTACTTAATTAAATATATATTTGATATATTAAAAGTTTTGATGCATTACAATTTTACATATAAATTTTTTTGACTCGTGTTATTTACGTTTTGACTCATGTTTATTTATGTTTTAGACTCGTTTATAACTTAATTTTTAGACCCGTATTTATTTAGGGTTTTGACCCCGTATTTATTTTGAGTTTTAAGATCTGTTTAATTTTGCTGTGTTATACATTATCGCTAGAACACATATTTTTATTTATTAATATCAAGGAATAAAATTTAGTATGTAAAGCATTATGGGATCTCCACTATACAACCTAGGTTTTTTAGTGATGGGTTTCACGGGTCTTATAATTGGGCATTATTCCTGTAATAATGGTATCAGAGCCATTCGAACCTTTTGGGCCTGTGTAGGTACAGTGTTAGACCCACTGGCATTTGCCTGGCTGACCTATTGACAAACGGTGTGCAAGCAAAATGGTGACACGGATAAAGAGGCGAGTCCAAAGAAAAAAGTTGAAGAGAGAGGGGAAAAAAGGACAAAGCCACCTGAGGCCCCTTGGCCGGGGATTACTTGCGTCGTGGACATTGCAGTCTAAAGGGCGGGGATTTGTTGCAGAATCCTAAATCGGTAAGATAAAGGAATAAGGTTTAGTATATAAGGCATTATGGGATCTTCACTATACAACTTTGGTTTTGTAGTGATGGGTTTCATGGACCTTATAACTGGGCCTTATTCTTGTAACATTGTTTGTTGCAGAATTCCACATCGGTTAGAAAAAAGAATAAGGTTTAGTATATAAGGCACTATGAGATCTCCACTATACAACCTAAGTTTTGTAGTGATGGGTTTCATAGGTCTTATAATTGAGTCTTATTCCTGAAACAATAGTATCAGAGTCATTCGAACCTTTCAGGCCAGTGTGGCTACAGTATGAGAGCCAGCCACTAACATTTGCATGATTGATCCATAGACAAACGGTGTGCGAGTAAAATAGTGACACAGATAGGGAAAGGAGTACAAAAAAAAGTCGAAAAAAGATAGATAAAAAGGACAAAGCCACCCGAAGCCGAGGATTACTTGCACTGTGGACATCGCAATCTAAAGGACGGTGATTTATTGCAAAATCTCACATCTTTTAGATAAAAGAATAAGATTTAGTATATAAGACACTATGAGATATCCACTATACAATGTAGTAATAGATTTCATAGACTTATTCCTGTAACAGAACTTCAAATTCACAACAAAACTGAAAATCATGAAAATCCCAAATTGATTATTGACTATTTCAGTTGGATCATGGAAGTTAGCACCATTTGAAAAGCTAGTACAAATCAACTATGGATTATTTCAAACATGCTAAAAACTCAAAACTCTAAAATTAATGTAGAAGACATTCCTTTTTCCTTTCTTTTCAAAAATAATATAATTTGGAGTAATAAACATTACAAAACTGAGAATCTGCTCCGGTGGGTGTGTCTAAAGATCTTACACAAGCTCTTAACTGTCCGAACCTTGAAAACTGAAAACTCCAGAAATTCTCCTATTGAGTCTACTTAATGAGGAGGAGATACAGGCACATTAGCTTTCGCAAAACCGACCCAAGCGACAACTCCAATGGCTAGAATCACCCAACCCATCACATCGTACTTTGCATCATTGCTTTTCTTATTCTTGACTGCCTGTTTCTAAATGATACATAAAAACATGATCATGAGTTTCAAATCCATCATTATATAATTATCTTATTTGCTGAATGCATCACAATAAACTATTTAACAATGAAGTGTGATGATGACAATGAAAAAGACAGAACCTTTGAGCTTGGCTCTGCTGAAGGTTCAACACCCCCCATTGATTGTGCGCCTAGGCCGTGTTTGTGAATCTCTGTGTGCAGTTGTGGAACCTATGCTTAGTATGAAAGAGAAGATACTTGAGTTAAGAACAAAAAACTGAGATCAGGTTAAGAAACAAAGTGCACAATTAAGGTGAAATCTTCCTATGAGTTGAAAAATTGCCTATACGTAGCACAAAAGAGAAGTAATTTGATTAAAGAACAAAACTTTGAGATTTAGTTTAGAGGAAAAAATGACAACAGACTTAATTGGCTGATGGTTTCTGTTGTATAGGATGTTATGATTAGATCTACAAAGAAGTACCTTAGCAGTCATTTCAAGTGATCTCAGGTAGTTTGGATTACCCGGTTGCTGCAAAGATCAAAATACATTATTCATATCACAGACTCAACACATAAACATCAGTATCAATATTGATTTTCAATGGAAGGCAAGTAACCTCATCAACAGCTTGTTGAAAGAAGTGAGTAGCTAAGTCAAAGTTATGTTTAGCTTCAGTCTCGTCGGATGTCATAAACGCATATGTAGTGTATGCATTACCTATGCACCAAAGAGCCTCATGTTTCTTTGGTTCAATCATCAATACCTCTTCAAGCTTTGAGATGGCATCTACATCAAAAGGAAAATCAGATTACAAACTTTCAAGTTTCAAAGAAGACTTTTAATCATAATTAGATCCCTAAACATCATAATTAGATTGACATGTTGGGTATTGCACAATATTGAAACAGATACTTAGCAACTGTGAAGAATCCTGAAATCCGCCATTCAAAGCATTGAAGTAAAAGCCTATAGATTATGTCTCCTAGTGCTTGAAACATTAACAACCGAGGCAGAACACAACCGTGATTATCAATTGCCAAACTTAGTTATATTCAAACATTTTCGATCAAATTAGAGACCTAAAGAGAAATAAGATTCGTATAATGTTAAGGGAATCCAAGTTTTACCAAATTCAATCCTATCAACACACATAGCCAACAGTTAATCCTCTGGAGAGAATTGAAGTACCTTGAATCATTTGCTTTGAATCTTCCACGCTATGAAACTGAGCTAACTCCAGTAAAGTACCGGCCCATCTCGTCAAATTCTGCCAAAAACATAAATCGAAACAAGTACTTTTCAATTTCCATCAAACAATAGATCAAAACCCAGAACCAAAAGATTTGACTTTCTTCCACAAATCGAATTAAAAGAACAAAACTAAAACTAAATCTGAAATTATGAACAGAAGGAGAAAAAACTAACATCGGTATCTAGAGGGTTTCTCTTGTAAGTCTCTTCTGCGTCTTTCCGAATTTGTTCAAACAATATCACTCTATCGAACTCAGCATCTGTATCCATGGCTTTCAAATCTCTTTGCCTCTTCTTTCACGCTACTCTCAAGTCTCAAACCTTGAGGTAGAGAGAGAGAAAATCGGAGAGCGGTCAAGACGAAACACAGAGGCTTTAAATTGCTTTACGTCGTGTGGTTTCCTCTTAATAGGCTTTGAATGGCCCATTTAGTTTATTTTTTTAACCTTGGCCCATTTAGAGCTTATATAATCCTTGTAAGCCCTGCGTCTCAACTTCATGCCGTTTCACTTATTTCTTATGAGACTGTTTGCTAGGTTTCGGCTAGTCCTAGGCATTCGGTTTTCGGTTCATTTCGGGTCGGTTCTTTCGGTTTTAGAAATGTGATAACCAATGGGTACATGTTAAAATTTGGTTGGGTTTGGGTTCCGGTTCCGATTCTTTGGTTCTAGAATTGTTGATTCGGTTTTGGTTCGAAAAAGTAGAACCAATAAATATCAAAATAATATTTGTTCGGTTCTGAATGGTTATTTTATCTGAAAGGTAATCAAAAGTAACCAAATAACCAAAAAAAAATTAGTTGTAACCAAAAGTAATCAAAATATTTTGGTAGTAACTAGTTTTGGCTTGTATTTGGTAATTTCCGGTTCTTGAAACCGAACCAAAAACAAAAATTACCTAGAACGGAACGATTGTTTTTAGAAACCAAAACCAAAACAAACCAAACTAAAAACCAAAATAACCTAAAAATTAGAAGTGAATGGTTCTTTTATCAAAACCAAAACTGAACAGAACCAAAATTTTTGGATTTGTTCAATTCTGTTAGTTAATTCCAATTATGCCCATGTCTAGTTTCGGCAATCGCCAACTCTTTTGGTTATAGATTAATTATAAATATATGTTCGAGTTCCACATGACAATTATATTTCAAAATATTTATCAGATTTTATTCTGAAATTTTTATATAATTTCTATAAAATTATTTTTTGAATTATTTATGAAACAAATAAATAAAATGTTTGTACAGCATATCTGATGAATGTCAGTACAACAACTGTGAGCTTGCAATGTGACTAGGCTCACCTGCCACATGTGAAACCATAGATTGAAAATAATAATTTAATTATGAATAACAATTTAATTACTATTTATATTAAAAGAAGATGATAGGCTTACAAAAGAGTACAACTTCACATGAAACAAGGTGTTCCCTTTTTCTTATTCTTTTCTTTTTTATGAAAAACTATTCTATAAAGAATCAAATTAAAAAGCCAAATTGTGTATAATGAATAATAAAGGTCGCATGTCCAATTAAAATTATTATTGTAAGAACTAATTTCTTTATTGGATAATGACAGATGTAGCAACTAATTTTTCTTGTCAATAATATTGAGCCACGATTGGATAGTTCATTAGGCAAATTTTTAAATAATATAAGTGGTGAGATTCAATTCTTAGATGTGTAAGTACGCTTATTTTTAATGGATTTACCATCTATCACTAGATTAAAGGCTATTTGCGACTAAATTTTAATAAAGAATCACTAATTAAAGGTATTTGTTATAAAAAAACAAAGTTAACTAATTTAGACATATATAATTTGTTTTGACTTCATTTTCCGTATAGATATAAGTTCAAAATTAAATTAAAACCGTTTGAATGATACAAAGTGATAAAATAATAATTATTATCACATGTAACCTATGATTTGAGAAAGCAATATTTATCGTGACGTATTGCAAAAAAAAATTTAATTTTAACTGATTACCATACATGTGGACTCATTTATGAAATTCTTATATTTCCAAAGCAAAGTTTTTTTTTTTTTTTCTGTTTCAGCACATTATTATTCGTTCGTATATGCTTCTTTCTTCTAACATAGAGTGTGGGGCACGTGCATTTTAAATAAAAAAATTGGATGTTATTTTCTTACGAATTATTTTACAGAATATAAATGATTCCTTTTATTATAATATTTTTTATTCTTTTGTCACAATCTTATCCACACTATCAATGTAGTACACAATTTTAGGCTACTCGGGTCCAGTAAATTTAATATCACAGCAGAAGCCTAAATAGTATAAATATCTGAAGCTGTAATAAATTTTTTAAAAAATCGTAAATAAAAATCTACGATAAAACAAAACAATGAAAAAGGAATATATAAAAAATCTAATATTTTAGATATTTGTTAAATAAAATTTGTCAACTAAATCGGAGGGTCAAGAATGAGTCAGCAATCAGAGAAATAAACAGGATCCAAAGTTCAGCTTTCAAACTTGAAAGCTACTTAGAAGATGACGCGTGGTTGATACGGCAATGGCATCTGAATGTAAATAGTACAAAAAACGAGGGGCTATTTGGGTAAAGAGTGTCTGATAAATCTCACACAGATCCACCATTCAGGACCATTTCTTCTCTCTGACGTGTTTTACTTCTTCGGTTTCTCATCTTCACGTCCGCCTGATTTCGAGGAAACGAAGAAGAAAAGGTCTGTGTTGTTCTCTCTTTCTCTTTCGATTCCTATTTTTAGATATCTGTGTAATCCCTAAATTCACTGTTATTTGTTAAGATTCTGCTCCAAGATCTCTGGATTTCTGAGTCTACCGATCACTTTTTGAGCTTTTGGTTGTTATTTTTTTCTCAGTTTTGGAGTTTAGTTTAGTTTTGATCGGTCTTGAAATCTCTGATGATGAATTTGGGGGTTTTGAGGAGAGTTTCTGTGTTCAGTTGATGATGATTAGGGTTTGAGGTTCAAGTTTAGCTGAAGTCGTGTGTTTAGATTTCTTTGATTTAAAGAATTGATATTAGCTTCGATTTGATTGTTTTTATCATGTGAGTTGATCGAATGTGATTGTGTGATTTTCGTAGTAAATTTAAGAACGAGTGATATGGATTTGCATTGGTATTAGCTTCTGCTTTGTATCAATCCAGCATTTGGATTTGAATGTTCTTCCTTGGTCGTTTTGTTTACAGTCTTTGTGTTTGTTTTTGCTTTTGCTAGATTTTCAATTATGGACAGCTTCTGGCAATTGGGTGATGAGCTAAGAGGTCAGTCGAGAGCATCTGAGGATCACAAATGGTCCACAGTTGCAACGAAGCTGGCAGAGCAAACTAGAATTAAAGGAGAAAGGATGAACAACCTTGATCTCTCTAAAGGTTATACTGAGTTCAGGCCAAGTGACAAGTTTAATTTCCAGGAGAACAGTCTTAACTTCAACATGTTGAACTTGGATGGCAAATATGGAGATGGAATGGGCAAAGCTTCGATGCAGAGCAACCCTAATGTATACAATATGAATAATACTGCTTTCCAGAAGAATGACTTCAAAAGTGCGGGCAACACTAAACTTAACAAGTACAGTGGCAATGTTGTTACTAACAAGGAGCTGAACAACAACAAACACAACAACAATGACAATGCAAATATGAATTTGGCTGTTGATAAGAGATTCAAAACCCTGCCTGCATCAGAGACACTTCCAAGGAACGAAGTTCTTGGTGGCTACATCTTTGTTTGCAACAATGATACCATGCAGGAGGATTTGAAACGTCATCTCTTTGGTAATTTTCAAACGCTTTCTCATTGTTTTACTGTTATTCAGACTGCAAGTAAATTGTGCTTGGCTTAAATTTGCTCCTCTCATGTCATTTATATGAATCTTTTATGTCATTCTTCAGGTTTACCTCCAAGATACAGGGACTCTGTTCGGGCAATAACACCTGGACTGCCTCTGTTTCTTTACAACTACACCACTCACCAGCTCCATGGTATCTTTGAGGTTTGTTTCTTTTTCTGTCATAACAATGAGTTTGACGCTATCATTACTGAAAATTAGATGATTGATTCATTTCATGACATGATTCCTGGTTTAGGCAACAACTTTTGGAGGTACTAATATTGATGCAACTGCTTGGGAAGACAAAAAGTGCAAAGGAGAGTCAAGATTCCCGGCTCAGGTGAAACTTTCAATCACAATGATATTCATGTTTAAGTCTTCATTCTAAAATCTCTTGTACCGATTCAAATTATTTGTTGTCAATCATAACACCAGGTAAGGATCAGAGTGAGGAAAATCTGCAAAGCCTTGGAAGAGGATTCCTTCAGGCCAGTTCTTCACCACTATGATGGTCCAAAATTCCGCCTTGAGCTCTCTGTTCCTGAGGTACGTGCCCATATACGTTTCAGTGAATGTCAAAAACAAGAAAAGTTTCGTAGAGAAGTACACATCACATTACTAGAGAAATCTTAAAATGAAAACTATGTCTAATCTTAACTTCAAAACCTAAACTCATGGTCTCTAAATTACCTAAAGTCTAAAGTTTGAACTTGGAAGTAAATCCATTAAAAGCTGATATAGAAGCATCATGATTAGCAACCGATTTAGGTAAAGATCATATGCTAACTTCATCAAGATTGGTTATGTGTTATTTGTTGCAGACATTGGATCTGCTAGATCTCTGCGAACAAGCTGGTTCTGCATAAGCTGATCAATCTTGCAATGCCACGTTGCGAAAGAGGGGTCTGAAATCTACCATTATATATGTATTATGTGTATTACCATAAGAGCGTAAGCTTTTGGGATTTAGTTAAGAGTCGAACTCAAATGTATGTTTACTGAGAGAAGGAACGAGTGTGAGTGTGTCTTTAGGCTAACAAAAAGAGTGAAGAAGCTCTGCCAAATAAGCATCAACCTCGTCCGTGTCGTGTCTGATGTGCGAGTGAGTGTGTCTGTGTTTGTGAAGGGTTCGATACTCTTTTGAATGAATGATTTATGTAGACGAATATATAGAGACAACAGAGCCAAAAAGAAATGATGTTAGCTACTGTTTGTGTTTGCTTTTGTAAGGAGATTACAAGTTGTCTTAAATGAAGATGAGTTTAGCTTTTAAAGCATCTAATTCATGATCTAAACATGCTTTGTAGACTAACTTAGTTGGTTCTGTTGCTTGTATCTGCAAATTATGTGTTTCCAAAACCCAAAATATAGGAAACAAAAATTATACGGGAAGATCAAGTGGTTAAATTGCAGCTCTACTTTCTCCTCCCATATTCGATTTCCAGAGCATTTGCTCAATGTGATATCGTTAGGGATTTGGCTATGTATTGGACCGAACTTAAATATCATTATCATATTGACCCAACTGCACAGGTTCAAAGTTGTGCTTTCATTATCATAAACCCATTTTTAGACAACATATTTTTGATGAAAGTAACGTTTCATTTGGTACAAAAAGGTATTAAAATAAGAAAACCTAATCCTATAACAGCAAAGATGATACATTGGTCAAATCTATGGCTTCTGTGTCTGGTAAGTGTTGGCTGATAGGTATTGTTGGAGACTTACCATCAAAGAGTAGCTGATACAATGAAGTTTTGGATTCGATTCAACAGCTCTGCCTTCACAGAATCTGGTACTGAAGCTGCATATATGTACGACGAACAAGATAGATCCATAGAAACAATGTAAAGCTCACTAACAACGAATCAACAGATATAAAACGTGGTCTGCTTTCATCTTAAATGGACTGCTTGTTATCAATTACCTCTGCCTTTTGGAGTGATCACTCGAATTAGTTCATCCACTGTAACATCTTTTCTTCCTTTCTTCTTTACATGCTCCCTACAGTCCCAAAATAAGAGCTTCAATTCTAGCTAAAGCCAAAACCATTAACCAATAATAAAGACACTTCACTTCTTACTTCAATTTAGTTAATAGAACAAAACAAAAGTTTAAATCTTTGCTTTTTACCATCACCAACAACAACAACAAACCAAGTTCCAAACTCTTAAACTTCCCAAACAAAACAATCTTATTTCAGTTGTTTCTTAGAATCAAAAATTGATTTTGTACGAGAAGTATGATAAACTTATAGTCAATTGCAGTGTTTTACTTGTAAGCTATAACCAAACCCTATTCATTCTCCAGGAACAACTACAAACACTAAATAGAATGATATGAATCAAAACACAAATCACAATTTAGGTGTAAAAATAGAGAAACCTGCAAGCAATTTTCATCTCATCTTTCCAACCACACTCCACCAATCTATCTCTCACGAGCTCCATCAGAGTCTCCTTCTCTCCACTCTCCACCATCTATGACGATTAAATTTACAAACTTTTCATCAAAAGTCCAGCAACAGTAAGACCCAAAATTAGTGAATTTACAGGAAAAAAACAAAATTGGAAACCTTAATGTTGATGATTTCTCGAAGCGTCAGCTCATCTTTCTCGAAATCATCCGACACATCTTCATCAGTTGTCGGAGGCCGATTCACCGAGTGTTTCCTGATCAGAAACAAAACACCATTACCAAATCGAAAGAGTAATCTGAAGATGAATGATTCTTCAGAAGGGAATACGATTCTACATACATGTGTTTGATGCGACTAATCGTTTCAAGAACAGGAATCAATAAATGAAGGATTTTTCCAGAATCTACTAGCAAACCCCAAAACTTTATCGCATGAAGAAGAATCAGACGACGAGATCACGACTTTAAACTACGTCCCGTTTTATTACATCATCTAGAATAAACTGTTTTCTTAAAGTAACTACGTGTCGTTTTACAAATGGGCCTTTTCAAATATGGGCCTATGTGAACATATAAAAGGCCATATAAAATCGAAGTATTCTTAGAGCCATGAGTGAAAAACGTGCGCACCAAAACGAGTCGTAGAAGGGAACGGGAAAATGTAACGGTCAACGGGCCTCACAAACTATGTGCTCTTCAACAATTGGGCCTTTGCAAATGTCTAGAAAAAGCCCATGTCAAATCATAGTATTGTTAGGGCCCATGAATGAAAAACGTGCACACAAAACGACGTCGTTTGGGAAGAATGTTGAGAAAAATCTAACGGTCAACGGGAAAACGAAGGCGCGTCAAATGCTCACCATTAATGTACGGTTGTGGACGGCAAACGATGTTCGTCTCCGAAACGTAACCGCAGAGACCCAAAATATTATCTTCTCTTCATCACCGGCGTAGAATAGTACTCACGCAACTACTAACCTACGCACCTCTTTCTCTCATGGCGGTTTCAGTCTCAGCTCCAGTCTTATCCCTCTGTTACCATCAGAACGGTGAATTGTCTCGTCGTTTGGGATACAGACAACCAAATGGACTTAGTTCTAGTCGCCGTTCACTTAGCTTCATTAGTTTCGGTGCGAAGAAGGTGGAAAGGTATCGAGTTAGGGTTCCGATTTGCAGAGCTGTGCCTCCTCTTTTGTTCAAGGATCTCGATGCTGATGATTTCCGACATCCTCTGGATAAACAGGTCGTTAATAATTCTCAAAATGATCGTAATAAGAAAGTTTGGACTTTGAATTTTCCGAGAATTGCTTCATAGATAAGAACTTTGATGATGTGATTCAAATTTCTGATTGGCTATGTCGGTCTTCTTTGTGTTTGTTTTTCACATGATTGGTTTTGTTTAAAGCTTGAATGCAATGTCTTTTGCTGCAGAACACGTTGTTACTAAGGGCGATTCCAGGGTTGAACGAATTCGGCAAAGCTCTCTTAGGGTCAATGACAGAACAAATAATGCTGCTTGAGAACATTGGAACTTCTGTTCTTGTGTCTAAGAATCAGGTTTGGTTGTAGATCAATGTCGTGTGGACACTATATGTTTCCTTATTAACAATGAGATGTAATATTTGTTGTATGTGCTATCTCAGCTTTCTGATCTTCATGGTTTATTGGTCGAGGCTGCGGGAATTTTGAATATAGAGGCTCCTGATCTCTATGTCCGACAAAGTCCTGTTCCTAATGCGTATACACTGGCAATAAGTGGTAAGAAGCCGTTTATTGTTGTCCATACCAGTTTGATCGAGCTTCTGACTCGCGAGGAGCTACAGGTTCATACTCTTTTCTGTATTACAAGTACTATTTGTTTTATTTGGCAACATAACTATAGACAACCTGGGACTTTTGTGTCTCTTATGTACCAAAACCTGACAGTTTTACCTTTAAACTAGGCTGTTTTGGCTCATGAACTAGGGCATTTGAAGTGTGATCATGGCGTGTGGCTTACATTTGCAAATATTCTTACTCTTGGGGCTTATACAGTTCCTGGTAGGTACCATACTCTTCTCTAGTTGCAAATCCTTTGTATATACTGTTCTGTTTAACTATAGTGACCTCAATCCTTAAAGCTGTTTAGAGTAAAAGGAACTTGCAGAAGTTTCAGTTCTCAGACTGACCTTTGTTAAGAATTATTAAGTTGAATGCGGTTGTTTTTAGCTTTTGGGCAAATGATAGCTCGAACCTTGGAAGAACAGTTACTTCGTTGGCTCCGTTCCGCAGAGCTAACTTGTGACCGTGCAGCACTTCTCGTCGCCCAAGATCCAAAGGTAGCAATTCTTAATATCAAAGAAAACACAGATTGCTTCAAGTTATATGTTAAAATACGTAGTGCTTCTGTATTGTTCTTATAATCTCCCTTATGGTGCTTCCAAGAGGTTGTTGTATCCGTTCTGATGAAATTAGCTGGAGGATGTCCATCAATGGCGGATCAGCTAAATGTTGATGCATTTCTAGAACAAGCCCGTTCATATGACAAAGCTTCTTCAAGCCCCTTGGGATGGTACATAAGGTGAGAGAGATACAACTATACGAAAAGTGGCGATAAGAAATGAGATTGTTCTTCCTTCTGATTCACTTGTTTGTTTACATTTTTTCTTTTCAACAGAAATGCTCAGACTAGTCAACTGTCGCATCCGTTGCCGGTTCTTCGTGCACGTGAGATTGATGAATGGTCCAGGAGTCTCGAGTACAGAAGTCTCCTGAAACGAGCAAACCGAATAAGTACAGTGCAGAAGGTTTAGTGGTCTTGCAGAATTTTCGGAATGGAAAAAAGAAAACGAAGCATACATGTATAGGTAAAATATCAAATAAGCACAGAGTTTTTGCTTTTGTGGGTCGTTCAAGGCTTCTCTTTAATTTCTAAACAGACAATACAGAAAGAGCAAAGAAGAAGTAAAAGGAAGATTGGATTCTTAGGTCTAAACAGGTACTGTATAACTCTTGTATATGTATAGTGGCATTGTTGTATATCTTATACCTGTGATAGATAAACACAAATGTATATTCCGGAAAACAAAAGGGTCTTAGATCAAAAGTTATAATTAGATTGTTTGTACAAGTCACCAATCTTACTCTTATAGGCTTAAACTGCCAAATTGATTGTTCCAATTGTCGTAGATTCCAAGTTCGTTTTGAGAAACTGAAGGCCGTACTTCTTGCAATGCATCTTTAAAGTCCTGCATCAACAAACAAAAATATCTCTTTAGCTACATGTGTATTCAGAGTTTTGACATATCAGTTGAGAATTTAACCAAAACAAATGGTAACAATACAAATTGAATCAAAAAAACAAAAATGGTAACGATACAAAATCTTCAGTTTTTATCAGATGTACCTGAAGAGTTACATGACGCATGTCATCTTTGGTCAGGTTTGATATGTCTATGCCTCGTTTGAGAGCTTCCCTTAGTGGACCCATAGTTGCATCTTTTACCAGGTTCTTCATATCTGAACCCGAGTACCCTGCAGTGAAAACAAAAGAATAGCTACAGCTTGATTCCTGCTAAAAAATTTATACCTGTCCTGATTGTTTGGATTGCGATCTCAGGACTACGTTAGAACTATAACAATCCTATTGTGATTCCAAGTTCATATGTTAAATTTACCTTCAGTTAGGTTGCATATGATGTTCATCTCATCATCTGACAGAGTAAACAATTCATCTTTCTGTAGGAGATTCTTTATAATCCAGGCTCTTGCTTCTTCAATTCGAAAACAGAACCATGTCAGGATGGTAAAATTGAATAAAATAAGAGAATGAAATGAAAATCTGTGTTTAATCATTCTTCACCAGATGAAGGAAGAGGGATGTAGAGTCTCTTGGTTAGTCGTCTTCTTGCTGCTTCATCAAGCTCTTGGGGTCTATTTGTTGCTCCTAAACCAACAAAACAAATTAGCAGCACAAAGTTACTCTCACAAAACCTACAAAACTCAAACCTGACTGTTCCCATTTTTTACCTATTAGGAGAATTTGCTCGCTGCCACTATCGAAACCTTCCATCTCAATCAGGAATTGTGTCTTCAGTCTTCTACTTGATTCATGTTCACCATCTGATTTGCGCTGTGGAAAAGGGTGCAAGTTCGTTTCTTTTAGCAGAATGTCAATAAAAGGGTACAAAGTTAGAACGGGTACAAGTTGGAACGGGCATGTTGGAAAAGGGTGCAAATTGGAAAAGGGTACAAGTTCGCTAAAACATGTCAAAAATTGTCTACAGTGAACTACTTTTTGTACTTTTTTCTAAGCCATTTCCTACATTGAAAATTTGGGAATTAAAAGAATAAAACACACCTGAGAGAGTAGAGAATCTATTTCATCGACAAATATCACTGCAGGTTGGCGGCAACTTGCAACTCCAAAAAGGGCCCTCACTAGCTTTTCACCTTCGCCAATCTGCATTTACACTTATTTCAATATAAAACTTGCAGGTAGTTAATCGTAAGCAAATGCAAAAGCATGCTGTAGACATCTTAAGCAGAAAGAAGATAGAGGTGTTCCTGCTATGTAGAAGTTCTGAGTAGTGAAACGAAATCACTGGCCTAATTTTATGAAAAGTCCTGTGAAAGTATGCAAAACGTGGAACTAACCCATTTGCTTGTCAAGGAACTGGCTGATATATAGAAAAATGTTGCTTTTGCTTCTCCAGCTATTGCTTTTCCAATCATTGTTTTACCAGTACCCTGTTATGCAGCAGATGCAGATCTAAGAAACACAGAGAGAATGACCTTTCATCCTCAATATTGAAATGGAAAAGGATACTTACAGGTGGGCCAAAGAGAAGAAGTCCTTTCCCAGGCGAACGACAACCTTTGAAAATATCAGGACGTAACAATGGCCAAATG
>OVBA01003934.1:0-25602 GCA_900406435.1 Lepidium aucheri
CTTAGTCAATTGCAAAACTAACCTCAGTAGACTTAAAATTAAGTCTACATCTATAAACATATTGTCACGTAGACTTAAAGTTAAGTCTACTTTTAAAAATTAAGTCTACTTCGATAGTCAACATATTGGTCAATTGCAAAAGTAACCTTTTTTAATGTAGNAAAGTAACCTTTTTTAATGTAGACTTAAAATAAAGTCTACATACGAATTTTTTTTCTCGACAAAGAGATAAATGTAGACTTAAAATTAAGTCTACAACATATTGGTCAAATGCAAAACTAGCCCATATGTTGACTTGTAGACTTAATTTTAAGTCTACAATTGAAGTAGACTTAAAATTAAGTCTATTTTCCGCAAAAAAACGAAAAAATGGTAATGAGTTAGATTGAGCTTGAGATTACCTTCAATTACTGCCCAGAACTTTGAGTCAAGTTTACACCGATGAAATCTAATCGTTTTTAGTGCTTAAACATAGAAAACAAGAAGAAACAAGAAGATATAAAAATTTGAAATGCAAATGAGAGAGTTTTTTGGATGAAATTGGTGAGAAAATAGAAGAATGTGATGTTATGTTAGTGATTTAGAGCTTATTGAATCCGAAAATGGTAGGTAAGTGAGCATTTAGAACTCACTTTTGGTTGTTAATGGTGGTTGGAAATATTGAAGACAATGGTATTGTTGTAAATAAGTTGTTTTGTCACAAATATTTATGTATTTTCAAGTCATTTTCGGAATTAAAAAAAGAAGAAAAAAAAATTAATGGCATAATTGAAATTATATAGACCCACAAGATTATTTTAGTAAAAATTCTGGAGAGAGAAAAATAGAGGTCAATTAAATTGACCCCAAGAATTGAGTCATTTTTGAAAGAAGCCCATTAAGAAATATATATCTTATCCGTTTTCCATGGTTTAACCCTATTTTCACAATATATAAACTAACTTAAGATTAGTTAATTGACGTAAGGGTCAAATTGCTTCTCTTCTCATTGTCTTCTCAATACTTGTGCTCCAAGCGATTGACATTTAATCAATCAATTAACTTCTTTTTCTCGTGGATACTCAAGGTTTGTTTTCTAATTGTTTTTAAGTTTTACTCTCTATTTTTAATAGCAAACACGGTTTTTTGTTACTAGCTTCTAGATTTATTTGAGGTTTTAAACTTTAAATTGATAGTGAATCCTTTTTGAGTTTTGTTTTTGTTACTTTTCGTTAATGAGATAAACAATCTTGGGGGTTATCCAACTCATTCGTCCCACTGAGAAAGATTGACAGGTCCAAAAGTGATTTGGACCTAGACTATCGTTTTCGGCCCATTCGAAGTCAGAACCGTGAACCAGACCCAAGCCCAATCGGGTCATCGACTCTAAGACGTACGACATCCCCTATAAAGGGAAGGCGAATCATCAGCAGAATGACATGTACTGTTCACCTGAATTATTCTCCAGAACATTCGAGAATAATTGTACCGAGCCAATCTCAAAATTTACCCCTTTTACTTAATAATACATACTCAAACTCATCTCGTTATATTTTGGTAGATATTTTTGAATACTTAAAATAAACGAAGTCTTTGATTTATACTCAAAAGTACCGTACCAAAGCGAGTACAAACAATTGACCTTCAAGAGAGGTATAACAAAGATTTCTAACGACCAAGTAACAAATATGATCGACCAGAGCTCGTCAGCAAAAATGACCGACTAGAGCTCATCTGCCGGAAGCAAAAAAATCCCCCCAACAAAAGATGTGTCCACCAGCCCCGTAAGCATCCCCAACAACGCCAAGGATTGTACAACCGACCGACACAACTCATGGGACCGAGCAGGAGAACAATAACGACAAAACATTAAGTGTAGAAAGGATGCAACGCGTGGCAGATTTGCTCTTCGCTTTGATAGAAAGAATGGATAGGTCCGAACAGACCTCTGAGATGGTGGCCCAACTACGAGCCGAGCTCAGCGGAGACGTTGCCACAACTAGATGTCCCTAATCTCCACCTCGTCTACAAAGGCATTTGTTCGACAGTCCTCCTGAGCCTTGTCAGAACAGAAGTCACATAGGTGTGTCCGAGTCACCGGCAATCCTAACACCTGAACTTGACGACCCAAGAGATATCGAGATACAGGCGTTAATGACCAAGGTAAGCAACATGATGGCTTAAATGCGCTGATCTCAGAGGTCAGCTCCGGATATAGCGCATGTACTTTCCAAAACACAAAACACCCCATTCACCAAACAGCTCACGAGCACTCCATTTCATCCCGACTTGAGAGTTAAGTGCCCTACATTCGATGGAAAGTCCGACCCCAGAAAGTTTCTCAAAGCATTTAATCTCGCCATGGGAAGAATGAGATTCCCCCTGAAGAAAAAGACGCGGGCTATTGCCAGTTGTTTGTTGAAAATTTAATAGACGATGCAATGAAATGGTTTTACAAGCTCGATTAATACTCAATTGGAAGCTTTCAACAACTTGTCGATGCCTTCCTCAGGCACTACTTAGTGTTTATGCAGAGAAATGCCTCAGCGGGGGATCTTCAAGCCATGGTACAAGGTCCCTGGGAATCCCTTCGGTCCTTCCTCGGACGTTTCCGAGAGGTAACGTCTCGAATCACAATAACCAACAAAGCTGGAATTGATATGCTAAGAGAAGCGCTATACTACGATTTAGAGCTTATAGCCGACTTCAGGCTACGGTGCCCCATATTCGTAGAAGATGCCCTCCATCGTAGAGAGGTGTTCGTAGAAATAGAAGAGGACAGGGCGGCAAAATTAAAGAGATATAAAAGTCAAGCATCGGTATCAAAGGAAGCAACTAGAGAGTCGACACATGAGGAATACCACAAACCACGCCAATATTGCGACCGAGGATATAAAAACAACAAGTGAAAGCAAGCCTCCACATACGCGGTCGATACCACCGACGATAAATCTCAACGACCCTGAATCCAGCCAACAAATGGTACAGAGATGCATCGTGGGACAAGAATTCTTATTGCGACTACCATAAACGAACGGGACATGCAACGTACCAGTGCTTCCGACTAAAAGAACTGCTCTTAACGAAATTCGAGAGAGGCGAGGTCAAATTCTCCAAACCGAAGTTACCGCACCGTGGTTCATATGGAAGCCAAAGGTCACAAAGCCGTACTAACGATACGACAAACGATGAAGAACCACCACCAAAACGTGCAGATCACGAGGAACTCCCACCACCACCTCCCCGAACAACAATAATGATCAGTACGAGCAATAAAGGTCCATGAGCGTGAAGCTGAAATAGTCCGCATCAAAGCTGAGGAAAAACGTTAAACTTCACTCTGAGCCTCATACAAACCACCCCGCCTACGAAAGTCATAAATTTCACCGACACCGACACCGAAGGGGTCCAACACCCACATGACAACCCTGTCGTCGTCACTCTACAAATAGCGGACTGCGACATGACACATACCCTCGTCGATACAGGGAGCACAGTAAACTCGATATTCAAAGAGGCATTAGACAAACTCGCAATCCCAGACGAGGAAACAGAGTTCACAACGATAGCCCGACCACTCACTATGCTCGACGGAAATTTGCTACTGACCGATGGCACAGTCAAACTCCCAATTTTCTTGGCTGGAATAACCAGATGGGTCAGGTTCCTCGTCGTCGACCGACCCACTATTTACAATATGATCCAGGAAACCCCCTGGACCAACAAAATGAAAGCAATGGTCTCAACGTACCACTTGTGCGTTAAATTCCCAACCGACTGGGGAATCTATACACTCTGCAGAAATCAGAGGATGGCCAGAACATGTTTTATTACCAAGCGCAAACTCAGAAAGTCAGCCGGGCGTTCTTGCATGATCGCAAGTGAGGGGATCACAGGGGACCTCCCTCATAATATACTGCAGGATGATCCTAGATAGGAAACAAAGGAATTGATCAGCCTGGACGCAAACAAACTGGATCAAAGTTTCAAAATTGGCTGAGTTATCCATGACTCTACCCAGCAAGTTAATTTCTTTCCTCGATAATAATCAATCAACATCCGCATAGAGTACATAAGAAATGCTGGGGATAGACCCAAAAATAATTACTCACGAGTTAAATGTTGACCCAACTCACATGTTGGTCAAGCAGAAGACAAGGAAGCTCAGACCAGAACACTCTCAAGCGGTAAACGATGAAGTAGACCGCCTGACCAAGGCGGGCTTTATCACCAAAGTCAAGCACCCAGAGTGGTTGGCCAATCCTATCATCGTTAGAAAAAAAGTGGAGGCTAGCAAGTCTGCACAGAATTCACCAACCTAAACAAAGCTTGCCCAAAGGATAGCTTCTCACTACCACACATCGACCGGCTCATTGAGTCAACCGCATGTAATAAGCTGATGTACTTCATGGACACCTTCTCGGGATACAACCAAATAAAAATGAACGCAGCCGACCAGGAAAAACCGCCTTTATAATGGACCACGGCACTTACTGTTACAAGGTCATGTCATTCGGACTCAAAAACGCTGGAGCCACCTACCAGAGACTCGTGAATAAGATGTTCACAGGATAGCTCGGGCAAACAATGGAAGTTTACATCAACGACATGCTCGTCAAATCCCATAACAACGAGACTTATGTTGTGGACCTCGCCAAATGCTTCGACATCCTAAACGCCTATCAGATGAAGCTCAACCCAACTAAGTGCACTTTTGGTGTCACTTCAGGGGAGTTCCTCGGTTACATCGTATCTCAGAGAGGAATATAAGCAAACCCCAAGCAGATAGCCGCGGTTCTGGACATGCCTTCCCTGAAAAATACAAGAGATGTGCAAAGATTGACGGATCGTATCGCTGCGCTCAATTGTTTTGTGTCAGGATCAACGGATAGGTGCCTGCCATTTTACCCACTCCTGCGAGGGAATAAGCACTTCAATTGGGATAAGGATTGCGAAGAAGCTTTTCAGCAACTGAAAACATACCACGCCACGGCTCCTATCTTAGCTAGGCAAGAGACTGGGGAAACCTTGTACTTACAAATCGTGGTCACCGCCGCCACGGTCAGTGGAGTACTCGTCAAAGAAGACCGCAGTGAGCAGAGCCCTATCTTTTACGTGAGTAAGGCTTCAACGAGGCAGAGACCCGATACACTTCAACGGAAAAGCTAGCGTTGGTGTAGTAATCGCGACACGAAAACTTCATCCGTATTTTCAATCAGACTCAATTGTCGTCTTAACCAACTTCCCACTCAGAACGATACTCAACAGCTCCAGCCAGTCTGGACAGTTAACTAAATGGGCCATCGAACTAAGTGAATATGACATCGAATATAAGAGACAAACTAGCGCAAAGTCCCAGGTATTGGCAGACTTCATCATCGAATTGGCCCTGACACCGCAAAACAAAAATTCTTCAGAACAAACAAACAAATGGACTTTATACGCCGATGGTTCAACATCTTGTCATGGTTTGGAACAATCATTTTGTCTTGCCTTTCCTGCATCAAACAACGAAGCCAAATATGAGGCCTTGCTCGCCGGCCTACATCTCGCAAAAGGACTCGGCGTGCAACACATACTAGTCCTGGTAGATTCGGAGCTCCTTGCCAACCAGCATAATGGAGAATATGTTGCCAAGTGTGAAAGAATATCCGCATATTTAAAGTTGGTCAAAGACATCGCCAAAGAATTCTCTACGTTTGAAATCCCCAAAATCCCCTGCGGTGATAACACTTCGGCCAATGCCTTAGCAGCTCTGGCCTCCACGACCGGCACCACATAATGCAGAGTCCTTCCTGTCGACTGTATTGGACATCCAAGTATAAAACCGACCAAGAATCAGCGTCTTGTCATCGACGAGGTCAAAACAATATTCGATTAAGCCGAAAACTCCTAGGAGAACATTGATGAAAGCAGCACGGATTGGAGAGCCAAAATCAAAGCATACATCTTAAACAGGGATGCCCCCTCGGACAAATAGGAGGCTTGGAGGCTCAAAGCCAAGAGCTCTCTATACACGGAGATAAATGGAAACTTGTACCGACGAGCGGAAAATGGAATATTACTCAGTTGTATTAACAATGAAGAACCCAGTGCATCATAGCCGAAGTCCATGAAGGAGCATGTGGCAATCACTCGGGAAGACGGACACTGGTCCATAGAGTACGACGCTTGGGAGACTATTAGCCAACAAAGACTACCGACTGTGAAAAATACGCTAAGTCATGCAAAAAATGCCAGAAACACGCACCACTCATACATGCACCAGCTGAGCAACTAACCTTGTTAATAATACCATACCCATTCATGCAATGGTCTATGGACATAGTTAGACCTTTGCCCGCGTCAAGGCAAAAATGTTTCCTCCTCGTCATGATAGATTACTTCACCAAATGGGTTGAGGCTGACATCTTGCCAAGATCCTGGAGGCCGATGTACAAAAGTTTATGTGGAAAAACATTATTTGCCGTTACGGACTGTCCTACGAGATCGTCACTAAAAACGGACGCAATACACCTCGTCAAAATTTGAAGGATTTTGCGCACGATGGAAAATCCGCCTTATTAAAAGCACCCCCGTGAATCCACAAGGAAACGGACAGGCCGAAGCTACAAACAAAATAATCATCAAAGGTCTTAAGAAGCGCTTTAACAAAAAGAAGGGATGCTGATCTGACAAACTCGACAGTGTCCTGTTGTCATGCCGAATAATGCCCTGAAGGGCAATTGGCTTAACACCATTCGCCATGTCGCATGCAGTAGAGGCCATGGTCGTGGCTGAGGTCAATGTAAAAAGTATCCGCCGACAGGTATTCACACTCAATGAGGAACTCAATCAAGAGAAGATCTTCGATGAACTCGACGATCTCGAAGAAGTCCACGACGCAACACGACTCATGATCCTGCAACACCAATAGCACGTAGCTAGGTATTACAATAAAAAGGTCAGGCAACAAAGATTTGCAGAAGGCGACCTCGTCATGCGACAAATATTCGAGAATACGGCCGAGCTGAATGCAGGAAAACTTGGTGTTAAACACCAACGACGACACCATCTAGGAGTACTCCTCGGTAAACTACCCTACTTATATCATACACTTGTAATTAAGAACTACGTTTGGCTTGATCCCTGAAAAGGGTACGTAGGCAACCTTCGGGTGCGGCTATAATATAATCAATTTTCTTTTATAATACATAATTTATCGTCTTGTCTAAATTATTGCCTTGGAGGAAAAATAAGGAAATCGCCGAACTCAAAAATATGAGACAAAATCTCTTACCGGCTATACAGGGTAAACCAGACCATAATGCCATTCCTACAAAGCCTAAATTAATGCCGAGCATCCCACTCGCAAAAGGTATTCCAGTGTAAGCCAAACCATAGTTTCACACCTAAGCCTAAAAAGCCAAGCATCACATTTGCCTCGGCGCCTAGGGTAAGCCGGGCAACAAGCCCGCCCCGACAAAGGGTACCGAGCAGATTGAACGACAAAAGATACTTCAATTAAAAAAAGATATTCATACAAAAGCAAGTTATACAAAATACCAAAGCCACCTTGGGCTATTAAAAAAACTCCACACCCGATTGTTTATAACAAAACACCGAAGATACAAAAAAATAAAATAAAAATAAACAAAGGACAGAGACTAAATCTCCTAAGTGTCTTCCTCCTCGACACCACGCGCCGATCGTTCATCATGTGGGACCTCACTAACTCGGAGACTCTTCATAGTTTCGCACAACTCATCCAAAATGACGAGCACACTGTCATCGTCAGATGCGGCTACAGGCCAAAGATCCTCATCGTCAAGATCTGGCACTTGGATGAGTGATACTTTAGCTTCCGATTCCTCTGCATCCATGGTAACCTCCCCGAAAATAGCATTCGGAACAACGACCCACAACTGATCCCGCATAAATTTAACACACTCAAGGGTACTAGATGCCTGGCAACTCATCAGACGCGGTTCATCTCTCTTCTCCACAGCATGAACATACTCTTCGACGCGCTTCAACTTGGCATTGACATGCCCAAGTTCTTCTACATGATGTGCCCGTTCAGCCATGACCTTCTCACGTGCTTGTCAGATGACGTCCTCGAACTGATTAAGAGCGGACTAAAACGTATGTCGAGTAGCCTCGGCATCTTTTTCCAGTTCGCACACTTGCTCCTGCAAGCAGCCCACCTCTCTAGAAAGAGCCACTTTCTTCGACCTCACTTCTCCTAGTTGGCGAAGAGCATCAAACGTCTGATCCTCTGCAGTCCGGCATTTTATTTTGTACATACCCAATTCACAGATCAGCCTGTCCTTATCGCGACCGGCAGCATGGCCCTCGTACTTCTCACCAAGAAGGTTTAGGTTACAAAAAATCTGCAAGAACAACTATCAAAAACATACAAGGCTGAAAGGAAAACAAGGATCGACAAATCTAAAAAAAACCTACCTGCGCCAATAGGGCCTCGGTGTTAGTGACAAGTTCACCTTCCAGCATGGTCTCTGGTCTCGATATTCCATGAACCAAACCCTTAGTCTTGTAGAGGAGCTCCGTGCTCATGACGCGGTTAGAACTGAGAGGCTCCGTTCCACAGAACTTATAAGAAAAATCATAGCCAGAAGATCCTCTCGGCACGCTCTGTTCTACACGAACCACCTTGTTGGCCCGAGTACCAGAACCATCTCCCTTGAGGGGGCGCTTTGATTTCTTTCTACGCAAAGGAGCATCCTCCTCCCTTACCGAAGCCGGTGTCGAATGACGCGGAGAAACCGTCACTAAAGGCCTTGGCAAAGAAGTAACCAAGGCATGGTTTTGATTCGTGAGGACAGATCCAGATCCTCACACAGCCTCATCATCGTTTGGCTCAGTATCTGGCCTGGCTGTTCATCTTCTGGGCCAATTATGACCAGTGACTAGGCGAAAATTTACCCATAGTTAAGAAACGGTCGGCTCCTTAACATCCTTGCTCTAGAAACTGTACAAAACCACCAAAGTCAAAAAAAGGAGGACGGCCATGACCTTTACCTTCTCTAACTTTCTTCAAATTCTGCCTTGCTTTTGAAGTGTGGACGTCCGGTCACCGAGCAGCACTAAGTTATTTAATTCTTCGAACGTTGTCAAAAAAATTTGGAGGGTACGCAGTGATTCTTGGAGGATGCAGAACTGACAAAAAAGGAATTTAAGTCAGAAACAATAATGAGAAACGAGCCCACTTGGAGCAAAAGAGATCCCTACAATGATTGGGATTCCAGCAAGTACGATAAAAATGCAAAGGATTGTTAACCAAGACACCATCTATCCGGACAAAGAAGTAATGGTCCGTCCACCCATTGATCTTGCTGGAGAAGTCATTAAAAATGCCGAAGTCATTCTTTGCCGAGACGTAGAAGGTTCCGTCCTTCTTTGGATTTACATAAATCCTCATCACCTCTTCAAAGAAGTGGGTGTCACATTCACCCCACACTCGGCTCCTAATATCAGATACGCCATCATGTTCTTCAATGACGCTGGGGACAGTTGCGTAAAGGCAAGTCGACGACACGCGCAGTATGTAATGAGAAACTATGGCAACAGAAGTAACCATCGGGCGGCAACCACGGTCTTTGAGCTTGGCTCGGGACTCAGAAGCATATAGGAGCAGTGATTCGGCATCAGTTGATAATTCGCTGCAACGACTTCTTGGTAGTCATTATCGGAGGCCAACTGAGGAATCTTAGCCAACTCTGAGTCCGATGATGAGCCTCAAGCACATCCAGATCAAGCTCGTCTAAGGCTATGGACTTGACATCAGAAGGGTCGTCCGCCACATCGATGATTTCGGGCTCTATATCTCTTATGGCTCAAAATTATTGTTGAGCGAGGAGTTCTCATTGTCATCTTCCTCCTTGCCACCATTCGCTGGCTTGGCATGACCGGAAGTCCTAGTCTCGTCAATATTAGTTCCATAGTCACCGGTCGTATCTTCCAACCCACCGGTGTTCACGTCATCGTCACCTTCAGCAGACATTTCCCTAGAACAAGCGACAATTGCTATGTCATCTCCAGTGCGCCCTCGGTGACAGTCCTCGGCTCAAAAACAATACCATCGCAAGGTAGACAACCGGGCAAGTTGCTCCCCGGATCACCGACGCCAACATCATCCTCCCTCAGAAGATTAGCTTCGATGTTCCTCGACAAAACCTCTGCCTCAACATCTCTAGCTCTGGACTCGGCTTCAAACCCAATTCCCAAATTCACCGCGTTATCGTCCACAACCCTTAACCGATCAGAATCGGCACTCAACAATGATGACCCCAAAACAATCCATGACGCCCTGCTACCGGACACCGAAGATATGGCAAAATAGACGACGCCTCAGTAGAAATCAAAGAAATAAAATGGAGAAGGAGATAGATGAGAGATAGTATCTGGAAGGATTACAACAAGCGATGATGAAAGTGAAGAGAAGGAAACAAACTATGAAATTATATAGAGGAAAGGGGACTCAACTATCAAAGAGATGCAATCATTAGATATACTCGATCCTCGGTCGGCTTGAATTTTACTTAACTGCGCATCAAATCACCAACAGATGCCCAACAAAGAGATGCCACGTGGATCAGCGTGCACCTCGTGAAAACACACTAAATGAGCATGGTGATTTGATCGTCACCACACTTGAGAGAGGACCATTGTTGAGGATTACCCAACTCTCTCGGCCCACTGAGGAAGATTGACAGGCCCAAGACCGATTTGGGCCTAGGCCGTCGTCTTCGGCCCATTTGAAGTCAGAACCACAAACCAGGCCCAAGCCCAATCGGGTCACCGACTTTAAGACGTACAACATACCCTATAAAAAGAGAGGCGAATCGTCAGCAAAAAGACATGTACTGTTCACCTAGATTATTCTCTAGAACATTGGAGAACAATTGTACTGAGTCGAACTCAAAATTTACCCCTTTTACTTAATAATATATACTCAAATTCGTCTCTTCATATTCTGGTCGATATATTTGATTACTTAAAATAAAAAAAGTTTTTAATTTATACTCAAAAGTACCGTACCCAAAAGAGTTCGAACAGACACTAATTTGGGAAATCATTTATATTGGATTGTTTTTTTATCTCGTCATCAATCCTAGAACCACCCGGTTCTACTTAACATGAATTAAAGAGAGCATAATGAAATTTTCTGGGATATGTTTGAATCTCGTTGTTAGAGTCTTATATCTTATTCACCAATAATTATGTCATATCACTAGCAAGTGTTTCTTAAATTTTCTATCCTAACTCTTTTTTTGCCAATTTCTCGTTATATTAAACGATCATAATATCGCGAAAAGAACTTTATTAAGACATAATATCATTCATTACATATGTGCGTAAAAAAGTAGGACAACGATTCATAATCTTATAGTCCAAACTATGACTCTTTAATATTTCTTTGGCAAGTGTATCTGCAGCTTCATTTGCTTGCCTAGGAACATGGGTGAATGTAATATGATCGTAAGTGTCGCGCCATTGATTTATGGATTGAATTAGGTGTAGTAGACGTAAATTTGATCGAGGTTTGTGTATGGCATTGTGGACCATTAAATTATCTCCCTCAAATATAACTTTTCGGTAGCCTAAACCCCAGGTTGATTGAATCGCCCATAGTAGACTTATTCCCTCTTCCTCACAAGTAAATCTTCCTTCAAATTTCCCCATATCGCAATGGAGGACTTGGCCATGATTATCTCGAATGATCCAGCCTAAACCCGAGGCCGAGTTGCCGACGTGGTGTGACGCGTTAAAGTTACATTTGATCCATCCCGGACGTGGCGGGTTCCAAGTTGGTACCTGACGGTTCATTGTGGAGGTATCGGATTTGGTTGGTCGTAAAGCTTGTACGTCTAACCAATCTTTTACATCCGTATAGCTCGCTTGCCAGGTCATCATTGCCGTAATTGATCGCCGTTCATAAATGAGTATATTACACGCTTTCCAGAGGCACCATAACATCCAAAAAGGAAGTAACCGAGTTGAAATAGGTAGATGTGAGTTGTCATAAATGGTCATTATATACATGAATTTATCTACTAGTGAGTTTGAAGCGTTGAAGAGGGGGGCACAGGGTAGTCCAGAAAGACGCCATACTTGTTGAGCAAATATGCGACCAAAAACGGCATGATCCGATGATTCAAAGCTTGTGCAACATCGTAAACATTTTGCTGGTTGCGTGATGTTTCGTCGTTGTATATTTTCCGCGGTTCCTATAGCTGAAGAGAGAATTTGCCATAGAAAGTGGTGAAGTTTAGGGGCGATTGGTAGGGTCCATATCTTTGCTGCAAGGTCCGGGGAAGATGCTAGCGGGGGACGACTCTAGTGCTGGTTAGCTGTAATCGCCATTGCTGCATGATATCCGGACTTAACACTGTAGTGTCCATCGGCAGTATGGCTCCAAACTAGCGTATCTCGGGTTGGTGTATTTGGTATGAATATCTTGGCCACATTGTGATGATCCGACGGGTGAATGAATTGTCTAAGCTTTGACAAGTCCCATTGTAACCTGGAGTGGTTATGATATGCAAAAGTAGAGGTGGTCGAGGTGGTGACGTAGGTATCCATGGATCGAGACCAATGCTTATCGTTTGCCCCTCACCGATTGTAACCTGGAGTCCTGTTTCTAACAAGCTTGCACCATGTTGCAGAGACCGCCAACCATACGAGAGTTGACTACGTCTACTAGGATTAAAGAAATTGGTGTCTGGAAAATACCTAGAGGGTAAGACGCAGTACAGTAGACAATTTGGTCGCTGGATTAGTTTCCAGACATGGTTGGCTAGGAGTGCTTGGTTAAATTCCTGTAGTCTTCGGAATCCGAGTCCCCCTTGTTTCTTTGATGTACTCATCTTTTGCCATGAAACCCATGGTAGTTTTTTACGGTGTGGTGTAGAGCCCCACTAGAATCTACCAATCATACTATCTATAGTGTGGCATACATTAAGGGGTAGTTGAAAGCAAGTCATTGAGTATACCGGCATTGCATAAGATACAGCTTTGATAAGTGTTTATTTCCCAGTCGGGAATAAGAATCGGTTTTGCCAACCATTTATCTTTGCCGCCACCTTGTCTTCAATATACTTAAACATGGCTTTTTTGTTCCGCCCAAATTATTCTGGGAGTCCAAGATACTTGCCGCCACCATCTATATTTGGTATTTGTAATATCGGCTTGATGCGTTCACGGGTGTCATGGAAGACATGTCTTCCGAAGGTAATGGTCGATTTAGAGTAATTGATGACTTGTCCCGAGGCTGATGCATATTTAGTGAGAATGTTGCGTAAGTTCGTGGCCGTATGTCCGTCCGCCCGCATAAAGAAAAGGGAATCGTCCGCGAATAGGAGGTGGGATATCGTTGGTCCAGATGGTGATATCCGGAGACAGTTCAGTGAACCGTTTGAATTTCCTTCCCTGATTAAATGGCTTAACACGTCGAAACAAAGTATGAAAAGATAGGGTGATAATGGGTCACCTTGTCGGAGTCCTCGTTGTGGTCGAAAATTACCATATGGGCTTCCATTTATAAGTACCGAGAAAGACACTGTTTGAACACAATTCATAATCCACATTATCCATGTTTCATTAAACCTCTTCTGGCGTAGCACAGCTTCAAGAAAAGACCATTCGATGCGATCATATGCTTTACTAATATCCATCTTTACCGCCATGTATGTCTTCGCACATCATTTTTGGGATTTCAGGGCATGGAAAGATTCGTGTGCCAACATGATATTGTCTAGTATATGGCGTCCAGGAGTAAAAGCAGATTGATGTTCGGTGACTATCAAGTCTAAAATGTGTTTCAGCCGCTGAACCAAGATCTTGGAAATGATTTTGTAGAGTACTGTACAAAGGCTAATAGGTCGAAAATCACTCATGACAGAAGGATGGTCTACCTTTGGGATTATGCAGATATTTGTTTTGTTCCAATCAGCCGGCATTTCGCCTGTGTGAAAAACCCGTTGAACTTCCACTGTTATGCTTGGACCAATTTCGTGCCAAAAATGTTGAAAGAAAGCAGCCGTGTATCCATCATGACCAGGGGCCTTAGTGGCTCCAATGCTAAATACTGCAGCTTGAATTTCCGACGGAGTCACCTCGGCAGTTAGACTAGTGTTCATCTCAGGCGAGACAACAGCAGGTACCACTTGGAGAATGTCTGTATGATCAGTAAGTCCCGAGGTTGTGAAGAGGAGTTGGAAGTAACCAATAGCTTTCTCCGCAATTGCTTGATTTCCATATACTGTTCCGCGTGATGCACTTTGTAAAGAGAGTAGTCAATTCCTCACCTTTCGGTTTTTAGTAGTAGCGTGGAAGAAGCGCGTATTTCTGTCCCCCATTTGTAGCCAATTGACTCGGCTTTTTTGGAACCAGAATTCTTCTTCGGCGTGATATGCTGCACACAGTTCTTGTTTTTTTAATGCCAATGTAGCTGAGTCCACGGTAGCATTATTTTGTAGCTCGTCAATCTCTCGTATTAAGCGATGGACTAATGCTGAGGAATTATAATGTGATTCATGTTTCCATCGAGATATGGAAGTTTGACATTGAGCAAGGCGGTCTAAAGTTGGTGTATTATGATGTTGATGGCGCCATTGTGTTGTAATCAAATCTGTGACGGCGGGTTCGTGACACAAGCGACGATCAAATCGGAAGAGTTTCTGTCCTTGATCTCTTGTGTGTTGTATGTTAATGACACACGGGCGATGATCCGATCCCGTCATTGATAAAAATCCGATACAGCATCCGGATATAGAGCTCTCCATTCGTCGTTAGTCATGGCTCTATCCAACCAGCTCTTTAAGGTAATTGCGGCGTCGACCGCACCATGTCATGTTGTTCCCGGTGAAGGGAAGATCACGAAGGCGGCAAGTATTAACCATGTTGCGAAAGTCCGACCAAGTCCAATCATCTCGCGGGGGACCACCCATTGTTTCCGTTGGCTTAAGATGGCGTTAAAATCTCCGCATAGTAACCAAGGACCGGATCATGTTGTCGATAAACGTGTGAGTTTTTCCCAAAAATATTTACGCAAAGGCCTAATGGGATGGCCATATACGCATGAGAGGTAAAAGGAAAAGCCCATATTATTAATATGACAATCGATCATCCTTACATCAGTAGAAATTACATTCAAAGCGATAGTTTTTTTCCAAAGCAAAGCTAGACCACCACCTATGCCTATTGGCGACACACACCTAATGCTATCATAGCCTAATAAACCAGCAATATCATGAACTACATCATCACCATTCTTCGTCTCGATGAGAAAGAGTAAGTCCGGAGCAAAGTTTCTCACAATGCTCTTAAGACGTCGAACTACCAGGGATCCTTTCAAACCCCGGCAGTTCCAGAAGGTTGTATTCATGTTGACTCCAGTGGCTTATGGCCCACCGTGCCCTCACCGGTGTTTTGTGAAGGAGTTGTCTCTCCTATAACCAAACGTCGGTGTCCCTCATTTGGTGCAAACCAATTGACAACATCCACCGTATCTGTTTGTCTGCATATTCTCTTTGTGAAACTCTCATCAACATCATCTCTGGTTCTGGCATGACGAAAGTCACTTCGTCTGAGGTTAGGAGGGATAGTCTGTAGCATGTGCATTGGAGTGTCCTCTGCCTTCCGTTTCTTACTTGTCGAAGTTTCAGCATCATTCGTTGGTGTTGTTGTGTTCGTCTCATTCTCAGGAACCGATTCACCCATTTGTGCACTTTGCGTCTCTGTGTCATCTGTCATAGAATCATCTTTGTCTTCATCATCATCGCCATCATCTGAGTCTCGGGTGTTCATTGGCGTAAGCATTTCACATGAAAATTCATCATGAGACATGGAACCACAATGGCCGCAAAAGCTTTTCAATTTTTCGAACACAAATTTCAGAGTCTTCAACTGTGTTCCAAAACGAAAATTCCTTTCAAATCGCAACGGTTGGCGTGCATCCCATAGTAGCCGGACCCGTACATATTCCACCATTGATGCACCATCACCGGCAAAATCAGTTTCCACGAAAGAGCCAATGCTTTGGCCGATGAAAGACACCATCCGCAATGATAAATACTGCAACGGGATTCCACGGATTTGGACCCAAAATGGGATCCACCAAGGGTCATCTTCAGAGCAATTTGGAGACCATCGATCAACATTGATCATCCAATCATTGAAAGACCAGGGTCCTCGACTAAGAACCGAAGTGATTGGTTCCGCCGAAGAAAACACAAATTGGAGGTTTTGGTCCAGGAGAATCCGGCCGGTTGCAGAGGTACTCACTCCCCAAATGCGAGGCAGGGCATTAACCATTGCTCGGAGGTTCTGCTTGCGCTTGTTGAGTGGCCGCACGATGAGGCTGTGTTGATTCCCGGATAACGCTGCGTCACATAATTCATCTGGGAGATCGATCGTTGGATCCTCAGTGCTAAGTGATATGCCTTGCATCTGTTTCTTCAATTTGTCTGCCATCGAGTTCTTCTCAAGTATTGAGTAAATTTCACTCCAATCTTCAAGAATGAGATGGAGACAAACGCCGGGAATAAATAGATCGATCGGTTGCACATCTATTTCTCCAGAAACTGCTACAGGGATGATTCTCTCACCGGCGGTTATCGCATAAATCCCTGTAAACTCGGTAACCGCCACTCGTTCTCTCTCTATCGCCTTTTTCTCTCTCATTCGTTTTTTTTTACAAACCCAATAATCAGATCCTGTGATTTGCTTATTTATATAACGTTTGTAAAATATTGTGATCGATTATTCCAAAGTTTAGCAATATTCTACTCATATTTTTTTCTTAATAGAGCATTTACGAATAACTTATCTTATACTGACCGATAAATTTTACAGAATCAGAGATCATATACCGCAGAAGATTTGTATTTTATATAGGATTTGACTCTTATTCTGTTTTTATTATTTTAAATTATTTATGTATTTAGTTTTATTTTTACTTTCAATGGATAATCTACTTTTCTGTTTTAAGTTTTAGTTAATTATCTACGTTTTATATAATATAATTTAAAATAAAAAATAAACAATTTTTTTAAATATTATTTATCAACAGTTATGATACGTTTAAGTAAATAATACAATCTTAACCATCGATTGACAATCATACAATTTTAACATCAATTATTTTAATTAAAAATATTAGCATCATTTATAATAATTAAAATAAATAGTTTCAATTTTTTAAAATGACACAAAGTTAACAACAATTATTGTAAATGACATGATTATTAGCATCATTTACAATAATTGATCCAAATTTAAGTTTCATTTTTTACGAGTGACTCAAAATTAACATCAATTATTTTAAATGACACAAATATTAACATCATTTATAATAATTGATACAATTATTATAATCACTTTTAATAACTTATACAAATTTTAACATCATTTTTATATGTGATACAAGTTAACATCGATTATAGTAAATGATGAAAATAGTTGCATAAATTGTTTAAATTGACTCAAAGTATTTGAGTCACCACTTTCAGAGTCAATTTTATAAGTAATGTAAATAGCGGTTGTATTAGTTAAGAATTGATGTAAAAAAATAAACTAAATTATGTAATATACTTGATTTCTTGTAGTGTATATATCGGTATATTTTGATTTCTTGTAGTGTATATATCGGTATATTTTTTATGCATTGTTGTTTTTGTTATATTGATTATATAATTTATAATAATACTCTTAGTTTTTTTGATTACTTGTATTTTCCAAACTATTTTCCGTACGTGTACCACAATTTTGTGATTTAGTAGAACTTTGGGAATAGTTCAGGAAGTAAATTTTGAGTCTCAAAATTTACGTACTGTTCTTGATTACCAAAATTCTCGTCCCGTTTTGTAGCAGGAATTGTTTGGGAAGTAAATCTAATTTCTCGAACTAATCATTCTTGACCTGTTCCTGTAATTTTTCGTCTGTTCCTGTTATGCCAAGGGGTAGAATAGATGTCGGAAGAATTTTTTTTTATTTTTTATTTTGATATTATCTATTTTTCTAAGTTTTTTTTAATTTTACATTTTGATATTTTCTATTTTTCTAAGTTTTCATTTTCCAATTACCTTTTAGTTTTATGTTTTTTATTTTGTTTAAGTTTTCCATTTTTGTGTCGAATACCCTTCTTTCTATAAAGAAAAGTTCAGAACTCTTGTAAAACACTACTTATTTTTTAATTCATGAGCTTTTGCTTAATCTGGTAAATTTCCAAAGTTTGTTCTTCAAATTCATCGCTTGTGAACTAAAATTCATTCTAGGTTTAGTGTTTACTAATCCTAAGGGTTTTCGACTGCGTCAGTTGGCATCAGAGCCAGGCTATTTCATGTATCTTTTTAGAATTCGATCAGCCAAGGGAAATCAACCTTTTACCAAATGTGACCTTCAGAGAATTATCGAGGCTATTACCACAGTTCTAACTGCTTTGATCGATCAAGTACAACACCTAACTATTTAGAACAACAGCGATGCATATTCAATACAAAACAAAGAAGTTAAATCAGTTAAAGTCAAAAGAAGAAGAACAAAGAAATAGAGGAGAGCCAGCTAAGGTTCCAAAGACTGGAAACAATCGTGTTGTCATTACAAAAGGAGTCCACATTGATAGCACATTGCTATAGCATTTTTACTAAACTACTATCAAAAATGAGTTTGAAATTTTCGAATTTTGTTATAGCATTTGGTCAATGCTTATCCAAAATTTCACCAAGCGGAAAGGAAAAACATGACTTCATAACCTAATTTCTAGAATGAGCGGCAACACTTACACACAATTTTGGTTTAGGAAAATTTATCCCAAATTTCTTTTGGGTTTTAGCGAAATTTTGTTTTCCCTTTCTTCCTATAGGATACGAGTCTTTCTCATCTATCATCTTCTTCCTCCTCCGTTTCTAAGCTTTTCCTCCTATGCCTTCCTTCTCTCCTCACACAAA
The DNA here is from genome assembly GCA_900406435.1 of Lepidium aucheri. Taxonomy (NCBI): domain Eukaryota; kingdom Viridiplantae; phylum Streptophyta; class Magnoliopsida; order Brassicales; family Brassicaceae; genus Lepidium; species Lepidium aucheri. Next base: position 18,930 of record OVBA01003934.1, read on the forward strand.
CTCTAATTTCTTCTTCTGATCTCCTCCTCCTCAGCAAAACCCTAGACCATATATTTTCCCCTTTACAATCTCTCTTAATGAAACAGCAAAGCACTTTTATTGTTTTCTCATCATCTTCCATCTCCGGCAAAATTAGCTTCTCTACTACAAATTTCTCTTGGTATTAGCGTTATGGAGATCTCTGAGCCAACAACTTTGGGTGTTCATATGGCTGCCGCTAAAACCCTAGATTTGGAGAGGCTTAGATTAGAAAACTTAATCCTTAATCCGTCCAAAATAGATTAGAAAACTTAATCCTTAAGAAATGATCAAACTATACTAATTTGATTAAATAAAAGATAGGTTTTAGAAAACTTAATCCTTAAGAAAGGATCAAACTAGGTTTTGAGTAAAGCTTGACCGCTACGTAACAATCGAAGTGGTGAAGGATTCAAAATGATCTTGATGCTTTGCTTGTGGTAACCTCCTCATGGTCTGGGTAACGCTTCCGTTTAGTCTCTCTGTTAATGAAGACATCGACTTCTTGTTGTGACATAGACGTTGCTAAATCAAGCTCGAAAGTGGCTGAGTAGTTATCAAGATGATCGTTTTGTGCAATAATAGATCGTATAGTCTCAGAGAGAGTAGCAAGACCAACCGTGCGGTGTGAGATGGGTTGTACCTGATCCTCATATGTGATAACACGTGTGGATTCACCAATGCCTTCTATGTCCTCCACTTCAAGATGAGAGAGTGGAGTTGCAGATTCTTCTTGAGTTTGGGAGCTTGGCGGCGAGTGTGCTAGAAAATCAGAGTGAGTAGGTATGTAAGTACATACCGAAGCTTCATGCGTGAGCTTTTGACATGTGATGCAAAAGTTTGTGAGGGCCTCATATTAGAAGAACACTTGAGCTCTACTCCATTTTGCATACGGATTGGTTTGTAGAACTTGAGACGGTCGTAAGCATTGATGTTAACACGTGCTCTGATTAAGCCAGCTCTTGTTAGTGAGTAGTTTTGCACATCGACTTCAAGCACTTCTCCTAGTGTTCGTGCTATGAGACGCGTAGTCATTGGAGTAGAGTAACGAAGAGGTAGGTCATTGATTTGGACCCAAATAGGAACCATGGTGAGGAAATCCAGAGGAGGATATGCTTCCCACTGTTGCAAGAGCACTAGCCAACCATTGAAAGTGATCAGTTGACGGCAGAGAATAGAGATGAGATCTGAATCATAAGAAAAGAGAAACTGAACATAACTTCGCTTTATAATCCTCCCTGTGACACTCGTTTCCATCCTCCATTGTTTTGGAAGTGGTGTTGCCATCTCAAGAAGATTTTACATGGCCGGATTGATTGGTTTGGCGACAAGACTTTGCCGGCTTAGATCTAAATTGTTGCAGTAGGAGTAGTTTGGAAGGTAAACAGCGTCATCACTTCTTCCCATATGAAACTATGAAGCCGCCATCCAAAGTTTTCCGCCATGAGACGAGAAGAGAAAAGTGAGAGTTGAAAAGGTAGTGATGTTGTGTTGCGGAGATGTGATCACTATATGAATTGAGCTTTCTTGTCGACATAATCATTTCTCTTTGCCAAGTGTCGTTGTCGTGATAGCTTCTTACCTTCACGAGAATTGAGGTTGTGCATGTTGAGCATGGAGAGGGTAGCGCCGCCTTCACGTAGATGAAATCTTTAGGTGAGATCGAGTTTGCTCCTCTCTGATTGGTGCATTGCCAAAGTGTGACCACATGTAGAAGAAGGGAGGCGCATGTGTTGTAGTAATCGAGACATAATCATTACTTTCCTTGAGCTTTTGTCACATGCGGAAGATGAATAGGTGGAGTTGGTCATATGCGTGTTGAGGTGGAGAGAGGCGTGAGTGAAAAGAAAGGAATGGTTAAGTGTGTGAGAAGAATTCAGAGAGAGAGGTTCATCAAAAAAAATGAGCCGTGACCCAAAATAGTGGAGATTAAATGCTTAATCATTAAGCATGAAGAGGGTGAGTTAAATGGCTAATAAATTGGGGCTTAGAGAATGGCTATACTAATTGTTTGAACTATCGGATTAAATGCTCCTATTTAATGAACTTTGAGAGAATGAAGAATGGTAAGGAGTTGTTGTAGATGAGGTGAAGTTTGTGAATGGTCTAAAAGAATTAGAATAAGTGTTTATAGATAGAAGATTGTAGGTTTGGTGTATCAAAAAGTAAGGAAGAGGAAGATGGAAGAGTTAAGTAAATCAAATTTGGCGGGTTGAGAGTTAAGTAAGTGGGAAGATATACGTGAGTAGGTATAGAAATAGGTGAGAAGAGGCTTACTTGGGTAATAAGCAATGAAACTTAAGGCACAAGCCATCTAGCTAGCCTGTATTGATATAGTCCGTGAAGCGTGATTCAAGGACCACACTACGAGCAAATCCGGTGTGTTAGAGAAAATTGTTGAGTCATGTCAAGATTAAACTGGAAATGCTTTATTTGATTTTGTAACTCTTTAATTTTATGAAACTTGTGGATGTGACGTGGCCATTTGTCCAAAATGGAAAGAGCCTAAAGAAGGTCCTGGTTTTGTATACTGACTGTGACCGAGTCAATGTGTAGGTCATGGAGACATTGTAAAACCCATTGTAGTCCATTGAGTTGCAAGTCAAAATTTGTGTTGACAGCCTGTAGCGTGTGGCTCGCGTGCATAAATTTGTGGTCGTTAGTGTCTTTGATAATCCATGCGCTCTCATGTAATTTTAAGTTCTTATTCCAGTGAGTGGCCCACCAGAGTACATATCTAGTGTCGAGGTTGGCAGTGGATGAGATCTCCGTTTGGTTTGATAGAGCCATGAGGTGTTGCTTGTTTTGATCCTTCCGTAGTTGATGCCACATTCTAACCTCATGTAAACAATCTTTGGCTAAAAAAGAGATGTTTTTTTGGGACTCTTGAAAGACTATTGTGTTCTTATTTTTCCAAATTTCCTAGAGTATCCAGGGGAAAGCAAGACAAATTTCTTTCGGTATCCGTCGGTTCCTGCTAACTTTGATCAAGTGTCCAAAGTTGATGTTTAATGAAGAGTTATGGAAGCCTTGTTGTGGCATTGGAATATAGGATATCTCCAGAATTGTTTAGCCGGGTGGCAATGAAATAACATGTGGTTGATGGTCTCCAGATGTGTCTCACAAATTTTACAAACTTCTGATGGAATTATTGATCGATGTGCTAGTATAGAGTTGACCGCTAGAGCATTAGATAAGGCCTTCCACATGAAAATGTTGATTTTGTTGGGAGCACTTAATTTCCAGATTTTTTGTTTGAGCCATGTGGTATGTGAAAATCTCCTGATTGGATGAAAACTTCCCATAGTGTTTATGTGACTGCGTAGCCAATGGCAACTTTTTACTGTGTATTTACCTGAATTGTTGAAGCTACATATCCATTTATCTTCTAGTTCAGGTGTCACTTGTATAGAAGTGATTTTGGGGATATCACACAGATGAAATGTTGAGAGAAGTGTTGTAATGTTCCAACCATTTGTATGAAGTAGGTCAGATACTTTGAGGTTGACATTGTAAGTCGAGAATCGACTAAGTGGTATTCTTGGTTTAATGTCCATTATCCATTTATCTAGCCAAACATACGTGTTGTACCCATTACCAATTTGTCTGATCAGTCTTTGTTTTAGAAGCCATTTACCATGTTGAATGCTCCTCCAACCATAGGATAGTTTTGTTCCACAGTTGCTTTCTAGGAAGCTAGAGTCTTGATAATATATGGATTTATAGGTTCGAGCGAAAAGGGAGTTGGGATTATGCAGCAGTTGCCATGCTTGCTTAGCTAGTAAAGCCTGGTTAAATTATTCAAAATCTCTGAAGCCAAGTCCACCGTCTTCTTTCCTTGAGCATATTTGTTCCCATGCTATCCATGGTATCTTCTTTTGTCCTTGTGCATTATTCCACCAGTAGTTCTTCACAAGACTTGTTAACTGGTGGCATTGTATTAGTTTGAAGCAGGACATCGTGTAAATAGGTAGAGCCATTGCCACTGTCTTTATTAGTACTTCCTTCCCACCACTGGACAATGTTTTGTTAACCCAATTCTCCGTCCTTTTGGATAGACCCTCTATAATAAATTGGAATATTTCCTTTTTTCTGTCTGGTGGGATCAGGTATGCCAAGATATTTATCCATACCCTGGGTCGAGAAAATCTTTAGGATGTGACGAATCTGTGTAGTGATCTCAGGTCTGGTGGATCCAAAAGATATAGTGGATTTTTCATAATTGATGAACTGTCCTGAGGCGACTGAGTAGTCGTATAGCGTAACTCTAAGGGTTAAGGCTTCAGTGACTGTATCTTGGCAAATGAACAGACTGTCATTTGCATATAATAAATGATTAATTATTGGTCCATCTTCATGAAATTGGATACCAATGAGGAGTCTTGAGGAATTTAAGCGATTCAGTGTGGTGGTGAGCGCTTCTGTGCATTGTATGTAGATATATGGGGATATAAGATCGCCTTGCTGATAACAAGATTTTTCGTCTATGCAATCAAATCATAGTAGGGTAGTGGTAAGTAGATGGATGTGTCGAACCAATACTCAGTGAATACAAGTAAACAACTTATCTACTACTAAGTTCTAGTTCAGATAACCTACCGATCTGTCACAAAGGTAAGTCATATTTCTAGTGAGCTCTTAAACTAGCATATAGGACAAAATTCACTACGAGACAAAATAAAAACAGAGCAAGCTAAGCAAAAACAGGGAAATGATCACAAAACAGAGCAAGATAATAACAATGGATAGATCTAGAATACTAAACACGAACCTAGAGGATAGGAGGTGATTGATCGGCGGTGAACTCGCCAATCCAACCTCACCAAGCTATATACGGCGATCTCTAGATCGGGACAAGCTAGGTCCACCCATTCTCATGGCGAAGACCCCTTTCCAATCTGGCTGATCCATTATGACACTAACCGCGATCATGCCGGATCAAAAGCCAAAAGACCAGCCCAAAACATCTAATGAATCAATCCACATGCTAGATCTCTCCTCGGTGGATCAATACCATCTCTCATATGACACTTGGTCTCCGATTCCCTTAGNNNGCCCAAATCAGATCTCTCTTGATCAGAGAGAGATCAGCCTTAAGCTTGGTCATATGAGAAGAGATTGGATCTATTTTATGTTCGCTAGGCGAGTGGATCGGAGGTTTCACCTTCGATCTCCCTATCCTCAAGATTCACAAGGATCTACTCACTCTTCATGGATTGAGAGTGGAGGATCAAGGGAGATTTCATATTCATAAGCATAAACAACAATAAGAAAAATAAAGAACAGAAAGTAAAAGATAAAATCTAAGCAAACTTAATTCATTAAACCGAAAAAAGATCAACAAAGTACCTTAAGAGCAATAATCAAAGCTACAACGAAAATTAGAGAGAGTTTCTTTTGCTAAAACATCAGATGATCTATAAAATGATGATTAAAGGGTATTTATAGGGTTATTTGCATAACCCTATTAATCAAACCGACCTAAGTCGTTTAACTAGAAATCTTCTCCTCACTGTCACTTGGCGAGCTTGGACACCGAGGAGTGGTCTTTACTCTGTCCGGGCAGGTTGAGGCCGAGTGGAATGGTCCTAGTGAGATAAGTTGGTTCTTCCTTGCGGTAGATAGACTGAGGCTGGCGACTGAGGTTTCCTTTCGTTAGCGATCCAAGCAATCCTCGCCCTGTGAACCGCGAGGCAGCGATCTGAGTCTGAGCAACTTCTTTTTCTTAGCAGGTAGTTCCAATAGCTTTAGCTCCATTTTAAGCTCCATTTTGCTCTTTTTCCTAGAAAAGCTCCAAAACTCCAAATGCAAATACGAAAAGTGCAAAACTAACCTAAATAGACCTAAGTGCATGGAAAACTTAGCTAAACGGATGCAAAATAACCTAAAATAGGACTCTAAAACCATTAAAAATCACACTCATCAGCTCCCCCAAACTTAGATCTTGCTTGGCCTCAAGCAAGTGCAATGATCTAAGGTGAAAGAACTGAACACACAAATGGGGTAAACTTGTCTAACAAACGACTTGGCTAGGCTAACCCGTAATCCACATGTGGGCTCTATCATTTTGGAAACCATTAAGTAATCATCCTTGAACATAGTATACAACCTATGGATTCCTATTGCCTAAGCTGGCTTCTAAAGGTACAAGCATAATTCCTTATTTCTTTTTGGTGCGGTCCTCAAAAGAGACTAGAGATCAAGATTACATGTTTCGACTTCTCTGAGCTTAGCATGATCATTTTTTTTTCAACTTTAGGTGGTTCCCTCTCCTTAAAATTTTGCTGCCCGTTTATTCATTCTTTCTTTTTCTTTTTTTTTTCTTTTTTTTCTTTTTTTTTATATATGTGCCCTTTTGGCTCCGAAGTTGGGTTACACAAACATGAGAAGCTGCCGGTTTACGCATCTTCCCAAGTTGCTCCACCAACCTGCATATGGAGTAAGTTAGCGGATATACACGGATGTGGAAGGCTACGGGTTTACGCATCCTCCCAGCTGCTTCACCTTTACCACTTACTCGGTTTATATCTTATTCGGGCAGTTTAATTTTCACTTGCTTTTGAGAGGGTTTTACCAATCACACATTTTTTTGATCAAGCTAAATAGAGGGAAGGAAGGTATTTATGCATCTCTAGGCTCTAGATCGGAAGTTAAA
>OVBA01003935.1:0-25595 GCA_900406435.1 Lepidium aucheri
CAATGCTAGAAGAACATGTCATCATGCCAAATCTCTCAAGAACTTTATTGATATATGCTTTTTGAGACAGCCTTACAATTCCAAGTGATCTATCACAGGATATTTCAATTCCTATAACATAGGATGCCTCACCCATATCTTTCATCTTAAAGTTCTCAGAGAGATAATTCTTTGTCTCATGTAATAAATTAAGATCACTACTCGCCAATAAGATGTCATCAACATACAGTACCAAAAATATGAACTTACTCCCACTGATCTTGAGGTATATACATGGATGTGAAAGCGAATTTTGTAATGGTTTCATCAAACTTAAGATACCATTGCCTCGCAGCTTATTTCAGTCCATATATTGATTTCTTAAGTCTACAGACCATGTCTTCCTGACCTTCGATTATGAAGCCTTCAGGTTGCGCATATAGACTTCTTCTTCCAAGTTTTATTAAGAAAAGCGATTTTTATATCCATTTTATGTAACTCGAGATCATACTGAGCTACTAATCCCATGATAATTCTGAGAGAGTCTTTCCTCGATACTAGGGAAAATGTCTCGTTGTAATCAATGCCCTCTTTCTGATTGAAACCTTTGGCTACAAGTCTTGCTTTATGTCGTTTAACATTGCCAATACAGTCGAGTTTGGTCTTAAAGATCCACTTACACCCGACTACTTTGTGTCCTTCTAGAAAAGGAACTACCTCAAGAACTTCATTTTTAGCCATCGAGTTCATTTCATCTTTCATGGCATCAGTCCATTTATCAGAATTAACATCATTAATGGATTATGAATAAGAATCGGATCTTTAATGTTCATTTCACTAGATTCTACATGATAAAGCAAATAGTCTTCAGAAATAGCTGGTCTCTTTTGACGAGTAGACCGTCTTAATGCTGGTTCCTCTTGTTCTTCATTTTCATTATTGGCGATATTCTCTTCATGGAGTGGAGGATCGGTCACATGATTTTCCACATTGTCCAACGGTTCAACAATGGGAAGATTCCAAGAAACATTCGGAATCACAGGTAAAGGGATATTCACCCTAACTTCCTGTCTGACCACATCCTGAACTTTATCACTCCCACTAATTTTGCCATTCTCATAAAATCTGGCATTACCAGTTTCAACTATTCTTGTACTATGGTTTGGACAATAAATCGTATATCCTTTGGACTTCTCAGGGTAACCAATAAAGTAACCACTAGTCGTTGAAATCCAGTTTCTTTTTATGTGGATTATAAATTCTTGCTTCAACTGGACAACCCCAAACTTTGAGTTGAGACAGACTAGGTTTCCAGCCTTTCCACAGTTCAAAAAGAGTATTTTGAACTGCCTTGCTAGGAAACCTGTTCAAGATATAGATTGCAGTTCGTAATGCATCCATCCACAAAGATATAGGTAAGTTAGCATAACTCACCATGGATCTAACCATTCCCATATAAGTACGATTACGCCTTTCAGCTACACCATTCTGCCATGGAGAACCAGGCGTTGTGTATTAAGCAACAATTCCTAATTTTTGGAGGAGTTTGGAAAATGGTCCAGGATGTTGTCCAGTTTCATCATATCTGCCATAAAACTCACCACCTCTATCGGACCTAATGATTTTCACTTTTCTATCTAGTTGTCTCTCAACTTTAGTAATGAATGCTTGTACAGCATCCATAGATTGAGACATTTCATGCAAAAGATAGAGATAACAATAACGTGAATAATCATCGATAAAAGTAATGAAGTACTTTTCACCACCAAAAGTTGGAACGTTAAAAAGGTCCACAAATGTCTGTATGTATGATTTCAAGAAGCTGTGTACTTCTTGTGACTCCTTTCTTAGTGTGTTTAGTTTGCTTACCCTTAATGCAATCTATACATTCTTTATTGTTGGAGAAGTCAATATGCGGAATAACTCTATCTTTAACCAACCTTTTAATTCTTTCACTGGAAATGTGTCTCAACCTTTTATGCCACAGAAAGTATGAATCATTCGCACATGTTTTGCGCTTAAGACCACTTTTAGCTTGCAGGGTAAGATGTATTTCATAAGTCTGATCAGCCAAAATTTAACATATAAAGGCCATCAATTAGTTTTCCAAAACTAATTTTATTCGAGTTCAGAAATAAGTTAAAATAACCATCTTTTTGACTTGAATGAAAACCAACCAAATCAAGTTTACTTAATGAAACAAAATTACGAGAGATAGATGGAACATAAAGAGTTTGAAGTAAATCCAAACAAAATCCACTATCTAAAATGAGACGATAAGTGCCAATAGCTGCAACTAGCGCTTTGTCTCCGTTTCCCATAAATGTAGTTTTCACTTGCTTTTATGGTTCGGGCCGTAAGAAATCCTTGCAAGGAATTGGTGACATGTACATTAGCACCAGTTTCAATCCACCAATGTACTAAGGAGTGCTCGTGATATCATATTGCTTGTTTCTTAGAAGAATTACGCAAGTGGATTACAGAGTGGTTTGAGAAATGCCGTGAACTCGCTAGGGAACTAGAAACCTTGTTCACATCTCGTGTAGAGGCAACGTTGGCTGAAAGATCACTTACTGGCAATACAGTTACTATGCGATACATTGACAGGCAACATAGTCAGGTTTCTTGATGTGATCCTAATTGTGTTTTCAGTACAAGAAAAACATATATTAATAACATGGATAATAAGCTATCATATGTGTATTATAACAAATTCTCTATTGCTATGTCATCGACAACTATAGTAGGTTCGACCCATATAATAGCAATATTTCTGTGTGCTATGATATGTCTACATATGATAGCAAATTTTTGCTGCTTTTATTTAGTTCATTATACCTCTTAATTTTGTACGGAAACATATTACACGTCATATTACGTGCTATTGTTGCTTATTCTATTGTAGCATCTGAATATAGTTATTTTATTTTGTTATAGCATTAAATTATGCTACAATTTGCCTTTTAATAACATTTTACTTCCAATATAATAACAGATTATAACTTTCATTCTATTGTAGCATCTTAATGTAGTTGTAATATATTTAGTTACGACACTAAGTTATGCTACAGTTTATATTTCAATAACATTATTATCTCAATATAGTAGAAAATTATATCTCTTATTTTTGTTGCTACTATTCACGAATTCATATAGCTATGTATGATAGCATAGAGCTATGTTTTGCACCATATAAAGTGAAGCATCATATTCATAACCTTCAAAATATTTATAACATAATTTTAAATATTGGGTGAAACACAATATTCATAATATAAGTTTTCATGTTCTAAGAACATACCACAAGTCTTGGAAACAATTACTAAATAAAGCAAGAGAAACATACGATAGCTTAGTCATCACATAGCTAAGTTGGACAAGTTTTCTTTATTCCCTGCAACACCAGCAATAACATACATCATTACCTTAACAATAATCTCTAGACATTGCTTTGTATAATAATAATTTGACCACCTACCTAGTTGGTTAACTTCAAAAGATGACGAACTTATCTATTAGCCATGCAATGGATGAACTAAGTGCATATTTCATGTACTCGATTTCATCTGTTGTTCTCCAAACTATTTCATCATCTACATTCACCACGTTGACCCAAACTCTAATTGCATTATACCCCAAGCGTTCAAAGTGGACCTTATGATATGGGTCAACTGAATGAACATGTCCTTCAGCAACAACCTATTTCTTTTCGCCAATATCCATCAGCTTACACTTCTGGTTTACCTTAATTCCTCCAGTTCCATTCTTACGCTGTCATTTTACAATTATAAACCACTTAGTATAGATAGAAAACTAACCAGAGTACCTTTACAAATATATTCAAAAATTTACCAAAGATCTCCGAAGTTGTGATTGTGCAGCTAATCTTCACATGAGATTTTAAACTTGCTGCTACAGAATTATCAGCACATGGTTGTGAAGCTACTGTAGTTTTGATTGCAGGATCTATCACAATCTGTGGTCTAGAATTTGTTTGACGATGTGGCTCAGTTGATGTAGAATTATTGAGAGGAGAATTCTGGCCTACTGCATATGTGGTGTTTTCGAAAACAATTTTGGTAGCTGGCCATGCTACGAAAGACTGTAGACAGTCCTCTAAGTAGGCCACATCCATCGTAGGCCTCCGTATAAAAGTGCCAGCAATATGTATAAAATCAACAAATACTTTCACTACCATAGGTCCAAGAGGAAGTCCATTTACCAACGCATTTTGGTCTTGTGTATGCCAATGTCCTTCAACGACAATAACATCTTCCGAAGACAAATCAAGTAGCTTGCACTTTTTAGATCCCTGTCAAACACATTCAAACAAACATAATGTATTTTAACACATCATGACTCTGTGTAATTCTATAACTCAAAAATTCAATTAACAAGAGATGAAGTTGAATGTATTTACCAATGGAGTATCTGGTTGAATTGGTTGCTCTAGATTAACACATTTAAATGTCGGCCATGTAATCATATGACCTACAACTTCTCTAATTACAGATATTTTAGCAGCAGGTCTCCAAAGAAAAGCTTCTGGAAGAGTAGCAGTCTCAACCAAAACTTTAACATCTATAGGACCTAAGCGACTTGCATTCACTATGTCGTCTGGATCATTAGAAATGATCCTCCACTCAGCAACAGTCTCATCAACATCACACCAGTCAAGCAAGATACACTTTGGTTGTAATATTTTGTTCACACTCTATTGCCACAATAAATAAAATAACATATGTTCATGTTGCAAAGTATTAAAATTAAAAAATTCACAAAGTACTGAAAGACAGATTTGATATATAGGACTTACTCTTGAAGCTGAGTTTTCACTTAGGTGCATGTTTCTGTAAAATTTAATAGAACAACTCAGCTCTATATCTACAATTTATTCGATTTAAATGTATTGGAGTTACATGTCTTACCTGGTTCCTCAGCTTGTAGGGTTCATCTTGTAACTCACAGACCTTTTGTTGAAGTTGAGCTTGATTCTGCAACATAACATCCATACACTTGCTCTTCACTTGGAAACACGCTAGCTTGGTTTTTGTCATGTTCCTACCCATTACCCTTATATGACTTGGGTTATCGGGTCCCAACAACTCATTGAGTGTATCTTCTCTGTCAAATGTAGCAGTAGATGGCGTTTTACTTTCAACAATCTCAACTGTCTTTTGCTGCAAATCAAATGAAACATATGTATGTACTACATATATCAGAAAACCAAAAAATAAATTATTATAAGCAACACTCTACAACTCACAATCTTTTCAGATGCATTCGTATTCACTGGTATGCCATCTTTTTGGTACGTGACTTTACCCACACCTTCAACCTTGATATTTCAGACGGATCTGAACTAGACTTTTTCTACATACATGAAACCAAAAACTTGCTTACCAAGTATTTTATTAATATGGTATACTGAGATATAAAAAATAAAAAAATTGTTATGTCATTACCATCTCCTCTGCTAATCTGATCATTCCTTTGTGGCTACACGTGTGTGGAATTTGTTTGCTCCTTCTTTTTTTGTAGCTATCACTCACAGCCTAACAAATTAGAGTAAATATGTAATCTACTATATAAGAAAGTAATATGCTGAGTTTGATAATATTACCTTAAACTCTTGACTAGTTTTAAGTTTGACAAATTTACGCCATTCAGTTGGTGAGACGTTTTTGGGTCGCAAGTTCATCTTTTTTTGAGTATTACCGGCTTTAAAGATCTCTGAAACCATGTGAGACTTAGATGAGCTCCATAGACAACTCATCTGCTTAAGCATTGCGGTCTTCTAATATTCTTCATCAAGTTCAAACCTGGCTTGTATTTATTTACAACCAAAAATTAGTAAATACAATCAGATTACATGTAGGTTTTAGAGAAAAACGTTACCTGTACAGATTTCCAGAGAATTGTTTAGATGTCTTCCCCTATTTTTGTCCAACTCTCAATTGTGTAAGGAACATATTCCCGTACATATGATGATAACTTCACTGAACCAGGACCATAAGGTTCTCCTATGAAATTGAAGTTGACATGTTTTCTGGAGTTTGGATCCCAATATGATTGTAGAACATACCTCCCAATAAGGTAGCTTGAAATATTCGACCTTTTTTCCATCTAGATTACTCCTCTGCATCTAGTTTTAATTTTTCTTCTTCTTTTGATTCACTAGATGAATCTTCACTATCAGATTGTAATCTAACAGTACATTCTGACTTTTTTCTTTTACTAACAGATCGTTTCATATTCCCAAAATCGTTTTTGAAAATTTTCAAGTTCTGAGAAATTTCTCTCCCACTCAAAATTCTACCCTTCCTCCCATTCTCTACGTTTCCATCAAACCAAGACTTCTTATTTCTAAAAATATGAGATGGTGGCAAACCCTTTCTATGACACATATAGAAGTGTTTTCTGCTGTATTTTAACCACATAGAATATGTGTTTTTACCACATACAGGACAACCTGTTTTTCCTTTAACTTTGCAGCCTGCTAGATTCCCATATGCAGGGAAGTCGCTAACTGTCTAGAGCAGCATTGGCTTCAGCTGAAATATCGATTTAGTAAAACCATCATATGTTAACTCTCCATTGGTCCAAAGACGGTTTAAATCTTCTATAAGTGGATCTAAGTAGATATCAATACTATTACCAGACTGTTGTGGACCGGGAATTAGCAAAGTAAGCATGATATTTTCCTTTTTCATGCATAAGTTAAGTGGCAAATTGTAATTCACCATTAGAACAGGCCAGCAACTATGCTTGTTATTCTTCATATTGAATGGATTGAATTCATCCATTGATAGTCCAAAACTCATATTTCTTGATTCGGCTACAAATAAAGAGTACTTGTTATTCATCTGATTCCATGTAACCGAATTCACAGGATGTTAAATTTTATTATCACTGCTTCTGTTATTAGAGTTAGCCATCTCTTCTGATAAAAAATACAGTTAGTTTTGAATAATAAAGTAAATATATTATTAGTTATAAAACATAATATGGAATAAATTATAAATAACAAATAATAAACTAAACATATAAATGTAAAATAAGTAATTAGTTTAGATTAATTTTATAATGTACATATGTGGTTTATTGTTTGTGTTTATATTTATATTTTGATTTTTTTTAAATTATAATTTAATATTTCAAAAGTTTTTAAAATAGCATATTCAATTCCACAATTCTGTCTGATTTAACTATTACTACTTAATTTTAATTAATTCAGCTAAATTCCGTAAAAAATAAAAACAAATATATCGGATTATACATTGAGCAAAATTAAGCAATTATCGTTTACACCCAATGTTTGGAAACGACAATTTGTATATCCCACTCTTTGTTTGTATAAAATATTACTAACTAATAACTCGTAATGGAATCCGCCTGTCCGTGTTTCCGAACAAGTATTCAATTGGTATCAGCAGAAACCTCTAGGGCTTAACTGTTTAAGGCGACAACTCTTCTGTCTTCTGGTTTGGTTTGTTTCTCAAGGAAAATTTTCAATTTCCTTTTCATTTCTCAATAACCAAAGTTATGTTTTCAATCTAAATCTGATTCTTCTCACAGCACGGCTAATTCGAGTGCCGCTTATACGTCTGCTTCTTCAAATATTATTTCTGTAAACTCACTACGAAGGTTGTTGTAATGGCGAGTAGGAAGCTAATTCGCGATTTACTGATCACAAAGCAGCCTCTTCTCCAGCATTTGATACACCAAAGGGTTCGTGTTCTGGTGATGTTAAGTTTCTAGTGATTGTGATTACGAGAGCACAACAATGGAGGTGATTGATTTGGTAATTATTGATTTTGTGTTTGATATATAGAGAGTGGGCGCAAGACTAGGGTTTCTACCGGAAAATGGGTTTGCAAATCGTCGCCGGTTTAGCGTTTTCAGCGAGTTCTCGAAGAAAATTAAAGGGGAAGCTGAAAGGTAGTCCTTTTTGAACGCTCTAGAACCATTGAAGAACAGAACCCGTCGAATGTTTATAATTCCTGATTCAACTTTTTTGATACATTGCCGTTGTAGCAATCCGGAATTTCAACGAACAGTGAAGGAGTTTAAAGAAAGAGCAGAAGAGTTGAAAGGTGTAAAAGAGGACCTGAAAGTTAGGTAATTTACAGTTTACTTAAGAGAGATATACATTTTACGTCAAAGTAAGCTTACGAATGAAATAACAAATGCAGAACGAAAAAAACGACTGAGCAACTGTACAAGCAAGTTGATGGAGTCTGGACGGAGGCTGAATCTGTGGCTAAAAAGGTATGCTCTTTTAACTGGCAACATATCTGTGATTTCTGCCTGCCGGATTTCGAGATTGTCTAAAAGGCAATATTGTGTTAAAAGTGCAAAGGCTTTCTTTAGCTGAGATATGTCTTCCTTGCTAGTTTTGCATATATGATTTCCATAACTTATGGGCGTGTTTTCTTTGCTTTCTGAATTATAAGGAACTGTAACATCGTTTCTATGTATAAACCATCTTTATATACTGTAAAAGGCTAAGAGTCATACCTTACAAAACAGCTTTTACGGTGCAGGTCTCTTCAAGTATGAAAGACAAGCTCTCAGCAGCCACAGAAGAGGTCTTGCTTGAAACCCACTTTTTTGGTGTCCTTTCAGTTATCAATTGCGGTTATCTATTTTTTCTTTGTTAACTTGGTTATGTATCTTTGTGGTCAGGTCAAGGAGTCATTTAAGCTCGGAAAGGAGGAGAATGCAGAGTCAACAAGTTCATCAGGCACAAGAACTACTGAAGGAGAAAAGCAGCAGCAGCAGCAATCAGGTACTACGGATGAGCAAGACACATTTTTTGGAAAATTCAAATCAAGCATTTCTTCACCAAAGGTATCTGAGGCATTTAACAAGCTAAAGGAAGTCAAAGCCCTTGACTTTGCGAAGAAGGGACTTGACATTGTAAAAGATGAATTGCACGGAAGTCCATCTAAAAAGAAGCACCTGGAATATACAGCTCCCCCACCATTCACAGGTGAGAGAAGTACGAGAACGGAGATGGTGGTTACGCCAACAAAACAGTCTAAGTGGCAAAAAAAGTGGGAATCATTTAGAGAAAAGGTAAGTGATCCTCTTTGTCTTGTCCACTTATGCCACGTTTAAGGTCCCTTGTTGAGTGTTATCCTTAATTTTGCTTAGATGCAAAGCTATCCTGCATTTAAACGTCTAAGGGGGGTGAGTGAGCCTGTTGTCAACAAGAGCCAAGAGGTAATGAATATCTTTTCTTTACTCATTTTTTCCAAATATCGTATTTTTGGACTACTATCTTTGCTGATACTGCTTTGTTATTGTAAATTGGCAATCATCTGGACCGTGTAGATTGCAGAAGATGTGAGGGAAATATGGGAAACCAGCGATAATCCAATTGTTCACAAGATTCAAGAGTATGCTCCAATTGCTCCCTTACTATCATCCCTGAAAATTAACTTACTTACAACAACTTAGAGTGATGTGCTTCTTTTGTTTGGCAGCATGAATGAGACGATGTTTCAGGAAACCGATTCTGCATCAACTTACAAAGAGATACGCAGCCGAGATCCGTAAGTTATAGATGCTAAAAGTTGGTTTGAAGATGTGCCCCTGGTAATCATATTCTTATCTCTTTCATGGTCAGATCGTTTTCCTTGCCAGACTTTGCTGCAGAAGTTCAGGAAGCCATCCGACCAGTCTTGAATGCTTACAGTAAGGTATATCTCGGGTTTTGAAATAGATGGTCTCCTCTCATCCTGTTTTTGTTGCCTCTAGTTAATTTCCATCTCTGTGCAGGGAGATGCTGAGACCTTGAAGAAGTATTGCAGCAATGAAGTAATTGAACGGTGCACGGCAGAGAACACAGCTTACCAGAGTCATGGGTATTTTTTCGATCACAAGGTAAGGTTTTGTTCGTGGTTTACCCACATGAACCAGCTTTCATGAAATCATTTAAATCACTGAGTAACATGCGTGAGTAAAATCGTTCTGGCTGTGATGTGCAGCTTCTGCATATATCTGAAGTTGAAGTTCTAGAGACAAAGATGATGGGAACTTCCCCAGTAATCATTGTCAGGGTAATGATCTTAATTCTCTCTACTTATTAACTCATTCTTTAGTTAAGAATTGGCTCTGATGGTTTTTATCATCTCTGATGTCAGTTCCAAACGCAACAAATATATTGCGTTCGCGACAAACATGGAAAAATCAAAGAAGGAGGCCAGGTAAATATAAACTGTGAATCAAAATCTTATAGCAAAACAAAAGACCCGGGCAATGCCAGAGTCCCTTAAGAATCTGTTGTTGTGTGTTGGATATAGGACACGATACACACCGTGTATTACGATTGGGCAATGCAACAAGTGGAGCCAGCAGAGTTAGGGGAAGATGCTATTTATCCCATTTGGAGGCTAAGAGAGATGAGAAAAATTGGTGTTCAAACTCTCATATAAATCCTCATCATCTTTTAACCTAATAAGCTAAGCCTCTT
The DNA here is from genome assembly GCA_900406435.1 of Lepidium aucheri. Taxonomy (NCBI): domain Eukaryota; kingdom Viridiplantae; phylum Streptophyta; class Magnoliopsida; order Brassicales; family Brassicaceae; genus Lepidium; species Lepidium aucheri. Next base: position 10,460 of record OVBA01003935.1, read on the forward strand.
ATATCTTTACAATGTACCCATCATTAACTCACAAAACTTGGCTTTACTTCTTTCTTTTTTTTTCGTTGTATTCTTCTCTCGGGAAGGATTGGGTTCCCATGTTTCCGGGGAATAAGTTTTGACAAATATATAATACTTCCCTAGTCTTTTGATTATCAAGAGTAATGGAATTTTGTTTGTTCATTTATATATTTATAATGGATAGTTTGTATCTTAAAAGGCTAAAGTTGTTTATGGTTTATTCTATTTTTTCAAGTGGTTTACTCTGTTTTTTCTTCTGGAAATAGAGTTGTTTATGGTTTATTCTATTTATTTCTTCTAAAAATACAGTTCTCTAAAAATAGATAAAGATTTGCTCCAATAATTTATTCTATTTTTTGTCCTAATTAAATTTTTAATTAAATTTTTGTTTTATCATTTTATTACTAATTTCTAAAGTCTCTTTTTATTTTAAAACTCAATTATATTAAATAGTCAATAAAAATTAGTAATAATCATAATTTTGTTTTGTCGACGTCAATATTGGACATAATGGTCGGCCCATTAGCCATATTCTTATATAACTTGTAGGCAGTGAGACTTAATCCCTGGTTGTGCATGTGCGTTTGCCTTTAGTGGACTTACCATCAGCTACAGAACTAAAGGCCACTTCACTAATAATTATAATTTATTTAAAATCAAATTTCATTACATAACATAAACCAAATTGTTTAAATTTTTTTACTATGTATAGTTTGATCATATAATTTTATTTATGTATAAAATAATGATACACTTAAAATTAAAGGGTTATTTCGTAAAGAAAAGTTCTACTCTAAAAAAATAGAAAAGTTTGAGTCCTCCAAATTTAAAATAAAATATAGAAATCTCTATTTTTAAAGCAATAAAAGTATTTCCAATGGTACTCTAAATCCTACTTTAAACTCTATATTTAGAAGAAAAGTGTCTTCAATACTACTCTATTTCTTACTCTAAAAATATAGATGTCTATTTTTTTCTCCAAATTTGGAGAACTCTATTTGTTCCTCTATTTTTCAGAGTAAATTTTTTATTTACAAAAGGTCCTTTAATTTATACTGTTTTATTATTTTATACCTAAACAAAATTATATGACCAAAATATACATAATACAAAGTTTTTATTATTTTCCAATTATACATATTATTTTAAAATTTTAAATTTATGTGATGTAATGAAACTTTATTTAAGTTAATTGTGATTTTACTTATCTTTTTATTAACTATTTAATATAAATGGGTAAAATATGTAGATTTAAAAAGTAAATGGACATTTTAAAAATAAATAAATTCATTTAGAGGCAAAACATGTAGAGTAAACCATTGGAGCAAACCATTTTCTATTTCTAGAGAACTCTATTGTTAAAGAAAGTCTTGCGGAATTACGTAGAAGCTATTGATGTTGCTCTCTCTGAACTAACTTCAATCTAACTTGATCTTTCTCTCTGCTTTGCCAGATTACGTGAGATTTTAGAAACAAGAAAGAAAAATGCGAAAGAAGAAGAAGAAGATGAGACAAACACGATTATAGAATTCCTCCAATAATGGAGTACATCTCTCTTCAGATCAGAACCTGGATCTTCTTTGTTTTCTTCTGGTGATTATAATATCGAGTTTTCTGTTACAGAGTACGAAGAAGAAGAAGAAGACGGAGTTGACTAAATAGTCAACTCCCACTCTTAGTGGGCTTCAGCTGAGAAAGAAGCCCAAACCGAATTGGTGATCTAACTTTAATGAGTCGGGTCTAATTTTTCTTCATCTCCTACTAGGATTTAATTTCGGCCCACGAGCTATCTCTACTGCCCAACAAGAGAGAACGGAATCAACCTTCACAAGTTTCAGAATTGAGTCCGATAAACTCTCTTCCTTGTCGGAAATGTGACCATCTCTGCCGTGAATCCCCAAGTTCCTTCTTGAACATCCGTGACTTCAAATCTCTGAAAGTCACCAGCTTTTAGCCTTCCTCTTTAACCTTGCAACACATCTCTCAAAAAGTCAAGAGCATGCAAGACACACCGATACAACTCTCGATGTGCTCAATGGGTTTCATAGACTAAACTCCAGCTATAAAAACCCTTCCTTGAGCAAAGCTCGGGCCAACCCATGTTTAGAATCTTCATGCAATCAAAGAACTTTCTCCCAGGTAACACTTTTGTCATAGCGTCTGTTGGATTCTCTGATGTATGAATTTTTAGTACTGTTACCTCCTTTTCTTCAATAGCTTCACGAATATAGTTGTATTTGACTTTGATATGTTTGGACCTTTCACTACTTATTCGGTTCTTAGCTAGATGTATAGCACTTTATGAATCACTGTAGATTTCAACTGCATCTTGTTTAAAACCCAATTCCTGTGTGATTCTTTTCAACCATACTGCTTCTCTGCAACTCTCCGATAAAGCAATATACTATGTTTCGTTGTTGAAAGTGCTACTACTTTAGCAATATAGATCTCCAACTAACCGTATTACCTCTGACTTCAAATGCGAACCTGTGATTGATCTGCATTAATCTCTGTCACTAGCATAGTCTGCATCGGAGAAGCCTTTTACCCTGAATTCTGTGTGTAATCTGAATGTTAGATTCATGTCTGCAGCGTCTATAAGGTATTTTAGAATCCACTGCACTGCTAACCAATGTTCATTTCCTAGTTTTGACATGTAATGACTAACAATGTCAACTGAGTAAGCAAGATCTGGACGGGATCCTACCATAGCATACATGAGACTTCCAACCGTGCTGGCATAAGGTATTTTATATCTCCATGTCTATTGCTCTTTCTCTTGTTGTGGTTTCAAAGTTTAAAATGAGAACATAGTGGCGTCTATACTGACTTTGCATCACTCATTCCAAACAACTTGATAATCTGCTTGATATAACTGCTTTAAGATAGAACTAATGTACCTTTAGTTCTGTCACAATATATATCCATACCAAGTATTTTCCTGTCTTGACCCAAATCCTTCATTTCAAACTTTGTGCTCAACTATTTCTTTAATCCCTCTATATGCCTAAGATTCGCTGAAGAGATTAACATGTCACTGACATAGAGAAGTAGATATACTCTGTCCACTAGTAATTCTCCTTGATAGTACACACAAGGATCAAATTCACTTTTCTTGAAACCATGACTTAGAATAAAAGCATCAAACCTTTGATTCCACTCTCTACGCGACCGTTTTAAGTCGTATAGAGATTTTCTTAGTAAGCATACTTTTTCTTTTTTCCCTTTAACCACATAACCTTCAGGCTGACTCATGTATATTTTTTCTTGTAAAGTTTTGAGTAAAAAAGCTGTCTTAATGTCTAATTGTTCAAGCTCCATATCAAAATTAACTATTGTTAATAATAGTAATCTGATAGACGTGTGCTTAACCACATGAGCAAACACCTCATCATAGTCAATACACTCTGTTTGAGCATACCCCTTAGCTACCAATCTGGCCTTGTGCCTTGGTTTCTCTACTCCTGGTATCCTGCGTTTCAACTTAAAGATCCACTTACACCCAATAACCTTCTGAATTTTTTGGTTTATCAACCAACTCCCAAGTGTTATTTCTGATTAATGAATCTATTTCTTCATCAAATGCCAAAGACTACTTTCTTCTGTCTTTACTTTTCGGAGCTTCCATAAATGTCTTAGGTTCTTCAACATTTATCTCTTCAGCACATGATAGAGCATAGGCAACGAAGTCTGAATCTTCATACTTTGATGGTGGTTTAATTTCCCTTCTCTTTCTGTCCCTTGCTAGTAAGTAGTCATCAAGTTCAGAACTGTGATTAGAATCAGTATCCATATTAGTAAGCTCTATGTGTGTTGTCTCATTCCTTGGTTCTTCGTCTATTTCTGAAACATTCTGATCACTTCCCTCACTATCATTTTCCGGTACATCCCCTGAGCTTTCTCCACCCAAGTCTGAAACTGTATCCCTTCCATTATCTACTGTTGAATCTCGCAACACTTCTTCTATTTCTGTGTTGAAGGAAACTCGTTTCTTTGTTTTTATCTGAGCTTTGTGTTTTCACTTGATCTGTTTGTGATTCTATGTTTAGCTCCTTGTACAATTTATCTTTGTTAAAGATAATATCTCTGCTGATAACAAGCTTTCTTTCTTCAATTAACCATACACGATAACCTTTCATTTCAAAACCATAACCCAAGAAAACTCCTCTTGTTGCTCTTGGATTAATTTTTCTTTGAATTGTATGAACATATGCAATACAACCAAACACCTTTAGATAATTGTATACTGGTCTTGTCTTAGACCAAAGTCTTCTGGAACTTCGAAGTCTATAGAGGATGATGGATCTCTGTTTATAAGATACACGGATGTGTTTGTCGCTTCAGCCCAAAATTCATCACCTAAACCTGAGTCTGCAAGCATGTTTCAGACCATTTCCATCACTATTCTGTTCATCCTTTCTGAGACCCCATTCTGCTGTGGTGTATATGCACATGTCTTGTACCTTTTAATTCATGAAGCTTTACACAAACTATCAAACTTTGAGTTACAATATTCCAGTCCATTATTAGTCCTCAAGCATTTCATTTTTCTTCCTGTTTGATTTTCAACTAGAGTTTTCCAATTCACTTTTCTTCCTTAGAAAAATGATCCAAACTTTCCTCAAATAGTCATCTATGAAAGTAATGAAGTATTGTGTGCCTGAAATGCTTGGTGTTGTATTCTGAGAACCCCATAGGTCAGAATGAATATAGTCTAAGATTCCTTTTGATGTATGTTTTGATCTCTGAAAGCTTTGTCTGTGACTCTTTTCCATCGCACAAGCATCACAGAAACTTAACTCTTTGATTTCATTCCTTTTCAAACAACCTTTCTTTACCAACGTTTCCATCGACCTCTTTCCCAAATGACCGAGTCTTTGGTGCCATTTCATGATTGAGTCTGAATCAACTTTTGTAATGTTTACTTCTGAAGATTTAACTTCACCATCTAAGTAGTAAAGACCATTTCTGTAGGTTCCTGACAGAAACCTTTTACCATTTTGATATAATTGTATCTTAAAATCTTCTCTTTTGTAATTGCAACCAATCAGCTCTAGTTGTCCATAGAAGATTAGATTCCTGGTCATTTCTAGTACATATCTGACTTCATCAAGAACAATCGTTGAACCATCTTCATTATTGATGACAAGTTTCCAATGCCTTTAACCATACAGTATGTATCATTACCCATATACACCTTATTCTCTTTGGTCTCCACTAGATCCTTAAGTACCTCCTTATTAGGTGTCATATGATAAGTGCAACCAGAATCTAATCTAAAACCCACTCATCTATAGCTGCTACCAAGCTTACTGTCAATGTTGATGATTTTGTATCAATGATTGTCATGTTTGCATAATCCTTCTTTTTGTTCTGATTTCTTTGAGGGCAGTCTTTCTTCCAGTGATTTGCATCCTCACAAAACAAATATGCTCTAGCATTACTATTCTGCTTTCCCTTAGACTGTGACCGTCCTCTGCTCTTACATCTTCCTTTACCACTTCCTTTGTTGTTTCTATTCTCTGATCTTCCTCTATTTTCAACTATCAGACCTTTCGATGTGCCCTTTCTTTTATACAATTGACCTTTCTAGATGAGATTTGATTTCATTCTGTATGCTCCTATGATGACATCGTCCATAGTCAACGTATCTTTAGCATTTCCAAACTACAAGATATAGACCAGCAGATCAAACCAAGGTGGTAGGCAATTAAGCACACAAATAGCTTGATCTTCATCTTGTATGGTAACCTTCAAGCTCTCAAGATCATTGACTAATTTGAGAAACTTGTTAAGATTTTCTTCAATGATTTTATCCTTATCCATTCTAAAACACAAAAACTGTTTCTTCAGATAAATCCAATTTTCTTTAGTCTTGGTTTGGTAATCTCTTTCCAAAGCCTTCCACTGTTTATAAGCAGTATTTTCGTGCATCACCTTCCTTAGTATTGTATATGTAAGACATTGACTAAGAAGACTCTTAGCTCTTCTATCTTTTAATTCCCACTTAGGGTCCTTTGTACTTGTCTTTGGTTTGACTTTTCCCTTTTCTGTCATCTGTTCTTCAATATAAGTTTCTGCCTATTCTTCTTCTATCACAGATAACAAACCCTGTATCTCGAATTGACCAAGCATCCTGTATTTCCACAGACCAAAATCTCTTTTCCCATCAAATCTCTCCATGTTAAACTTTCCTTGTGGTGCCTCTATTCTGTCTTTTGTGTGATATTGACTCGACAACCTGCAAAATTACCAGTCAATAATTTGTGTATCTTGAACAGAAAGATTACTTGTACAACGTAGAATTAACAAGTTTAAATTTGGAGAATGGTTGATTGATTTGTATCAATTCTTTCTCTTAGAATCATATCCTAATTTGTGTGTTTCTTTCTTGAATGCGAGGTGAATAAGCTCCTGATTATCTTTGAATCCTTCGGGTATTCTTGTTCTTCGTCAAACAAGCCTCTGACTCCTAACTGGTATTCTCTAACTTCTTTCTTTCCGATCTCAAGTTAACCCAATTTCTTCCTTCTGATCTTTTAGCCAGAACCCGACTCTTGATACTAATTATTAAAAAAAGTCTTGCGGAATTACCCAGAAGCTATTGATGTTGCTCTCTGTCAACTGACTTCAATCTAACTTGATCTCTCTCTCTGTTTTGCCAGATTACGTGAGATTTTAGAAATGAGAAAGAAGAATGCAAAATAATGAGAAGAAGATGAGACAAACACGATTATAGAGTCCAATAATAGAGTACATCTCTCTTCAGGTAAGAACCTGGAATTCACTATATCTTCTTTGTTTTCTTTTGGTGATTACAATATCGAGTTTTCTGTTATAGAGTACGAAGAAGAAGAAGAAGAAGAAGAAGACGAAGTTGACTAAATAGTCAACTCCCACTCTAAGTGGGCTTCAGCTGAGAAAGCGACCCAAACCGAATTGGTGATCTAATTTTAATGATTCGGATCTAATTCTTCTTCATCTCCTACTGGGCTTTAGTTTCTGCCACGAGGTATTTCCATTGTCCAACGGAATAGAACAAAATCGACCTTTACATCTATTTTTAAAGGAAAAAAATAAAACTAACCATTGCAGATGGTCCAAATAGAGTACTATTGAAGATACTTTTTCTCTAAATATAGAGTTTAGAATGAGTTTTATAACACTATTAGAAATGCCTTAAGTTGACATTCATCACAAAGACAACAAGCTTTTGATTTACTGCAATTTTATTTTGCTGGTGTTAAAATTCCGTTTTTCTTGAGATGTAGCTTGAATTTTTAGTATAGTCGAGGACTTGTTTTACTTCATTCATTTGACATAGGACATTGCTTTTATTTCATGTGGCCAAAATCTTTTGGCTTCCTTTTCTTCTTTACAAACATACCACAATCGTCACAAGAAGAAACTCATGTAAGACCGTCTCTAAGCCTTGAAGCTGATATAAGATTTTTGTGAATTCTAGAACTAGTAAGACTTTTTTTTGTAAACCAGATTTAGCTGATCCAATGTAACTAAATTTAAAATGATGATTCAGTGTAATATGTCAGTGACGGGAGACGTGAATGACAAAATATTAGTTCTGGACATATTGGGATGGTTTCCTTCTCAAAATTGATGTATTTTTTGGGAATAAGAAATTCTAATTTCTCGTCCGGGTCCAAAAATAATATCCAAACATATAATGGAAAAGATCGAGAATGGGTCCAAAAAAATTCTAAATTTTTGTTGGGTATTTATTTATGTTAACAAAACGTTAAAATATATTGGATTCAAATATTAAATGTTTCTATTTGACTAAAATATTCACGATAATAAATACGGAGATTGATATGGCAGCTCGGTCGCTGGTGGAGGTGATCGATGATATTATTGCCTGACGGGGTGCCCCAATAGTTCTTTTTTATCTTATGTTTGTCATATGATGAGTTGCATCTTTTGGAATTGTCAAGAGGGACGAATAAACCCACTTTCCGACGTTCAATTCGCTACTTGCTTAAGAACTATAAGATGGACTTGTTAGCTATCTTTGAGACGTATGTCAGGGGTGATGCGGCTAATGGTATTTGTAGAGGTTTAGGTTTTGAGAATTCAGTCTGGGCGGTGGAATTTGATTATTATAGAGAAGGGATTTAGGCGATGTCATAATTATCTCTTCCTATGAGCAATTTATTCATGCTAAAATCGCGGTTGGCGAGGAGATCTATCATATAGTGGTGGTGTATGTTGCACCTACAGTTACTTGTCAGAGTGTGTTATAGGAACAGTTGTAGGAGTGTTTACATGACATACATGATCTTTGTTATTGGTGGTGATTTCAATACCATCGTGAGGTTAAATATTAAATGTTATTGGTGGGTATTTATTTACCTTAACAAAACGTTCAAATATATTGGATTCAAATATTAAATGTTTCAAATAATTAAGATCAAACTCATTACAATATTTGACTAAAATTTCCACAACTTTACAATTGATACAAACTATTCAATATAAATTTATTAATCTTTTTGGTAAAAAGTGGTAATATTAGTCATTTAATTACAAATCCTAACACTATGATTTTGTATTTTTTGTGTATTGAACATTGATATATTTTCACTCATTGTTATTTTCTTATATTGATTATATAATTTATAGTAATACTTTAATCTTTTTATTATTCATATTTCTCGTACTTATACCACAATTTCTCGATTAAGTAGGACTTCGGAAATAGTTTTGGAAGTAAATTTTAATTCTCAAAATTCTTGTACTGTTCCCAATTCTTAAAACTTTCGTCCTATTTTATAATGAGAATTGTATAAGAAATAAGTCTAATTTCTCGATCAGTATTTGTGATTTCTCATCCCGTTTCCTTTTATGCCAAAGGCTACAAAATATGTTTGGGGTTATTCTTGAAAGTTTCTTAAACTCATGGAAATAAGTGTGAGAAAACCAAAATATGGGTAGCGGAAAATAAAAAGTTTTGCCACTCCAATTCTCGGCACCCAGTAGTCTTCAAGTTCCCCAAATTGGTCGACTTTATTCTTACATTAGCGTTTGTATCTTCATATCGCATCAGAATCTCTCCCGATTTCGTCAGTTATTCTCTTTTTTCTCAATCGCAAATCAGTCCAGATCTCACAAGCAATCGACTCGAAACCTCGGTTGATCAAATCATGGCTCTTGGCTCAGGATCGAGTGTTGTCGGTAAATTTGTGAACTCTTTTGTTTTCTCTTTAAGTTTCGTAGGGTTTTTGATTTGAGGTGAAACGTGTCTTAGGTTCATCTTGGATTTTACTTAATCTTTTTCTGGATTGTTTCTTGGTTATCTCGGTTTCTAAAGCTGGGTAATTTGATTGTTTTTGTGTCTGTACTTTTAACTTGTCTTCTCTATATATAACTCTGAAAGTGTCTTGTCTTTTGATTGTTATGAACTTCTTGTAGCTTTTTGTGATAATCCAAATTCTTAAGTTGGGTTTCTTTTATTGGTTAACCATACCAAAATCTAGTTCTAATATGTCAGTGGTACTATACAGATTCTCAAAGAGTTCTACTAATTGTGGTTATAGATTGTTTTCATGCCTAGTGTTTTAGATTTTGATTTCTGTATGAATTGGTAAATAAAGAAGCGTTTGGTTATCATCCTTCTGCTCAGTTTAAAGCTATGTGTTTTGGATTAGAATATTGGGTTCTTAGTGTGAAGTAGAATAGCAACCGGTTTCTAAACTACAAGCTTTGATTGACAAAAAGATACCTTGTGTGTGTTTCGTGCAGTAAAGGAAAATTTTGAAAAAAATATTGTGATGAGCTGAGCTGTTTGATGTTGTTACCTCTGGTTTTTACATTATAGTCCCGCGGAATTTCCGGTTGCTGGAGGAGCTTGAACGTGGGGAGAAAGGTATTGGAGATGGAACTGTGAGCTATGGAATGGACGATGGAGATGACATTTATATGCGCTCTTGGACTGGCACTATCATCGGTCCTCACAACGTAGTTATATCTCTTTTTCTTTTCTTCACTTGCTTGAAAACCAATGAATCATAGGAATTTGCATCTTCTTGTATGGGTTTGCTATATGAAACAGGAGAATGGAGGCATAAAATCACATTACAATGTGATCTGACTGTTTATCATGTTTGTGCAGACTGTACATGAGGGTCGAATCTATCAGTTGAAACTCTTTTGTGACAAAGATTACCCTGAGAAACCCCCAACTGTTCGATTCCATTCACGCATCAATATGACTTGTGTCAACCATGAAACCGGCGTGGTAGGAAAGTGAGATTTTGTGATTTGTTGCTCTTGAGTTAGTTTACTCAATGTGAATTTGCATGTAGGTGGATTCAAAGAAATTTGGACTTCTTGCAAACTGGCAAAGGGAGTACACAATGGAGGACATACTGACCCAATTGAAGAAGGAGATGACTGCGTCGCATAACCGGAAGCTTGTTCAACCTCCTGAAGGAACCTTCTTCTAGTACTCTCAAAAGTCTGTACCTTTGAAGGACTTGTCTACATAGTTGATCTCAAGCTTTGTTTTTTTCCTACCTAAAAGTAAAAACAATGGTGTCGTTGGATGAATGATGATGTCTCAATTGATCATCTGGAGTTTAATCCTTGTGTGTGCAAATATATCAAGAAAACGTCTTCTCAAGTCTTCATCTTCTCTGTTTATTGTCTTCTTTAGCTTACATCTAACTTGAAAGGCCATGCTATTAAATACTATCATTTGTTAGTTGGGCCTCGTTAGCCTTGATAGGCTTAGACAAAAAAAGACTTTTAAGGCTTGAAAGAGCAACCAAAATATTGGTTTGCTTTTTACACACCTAAGGTTTTGAATAATCTTTGTTGGTGATTTGAATACTGTAGGAAACTCTGTAGAAACTATTTCCACTTTCATAGCAAGTGACATCTGTATTACTTTCATACCTTTTTGCTATCTCAATTTGATTATGTATTATGCCTCTGAAGGAAGATTACAAAGAAAGTTATCAAAGTTTATGTTGTGTTCGTCAAATCAAAGTTTCAATTTGGAGTCCGTTGGTGGAGGAAACAGATAAACGAATAGCTGGAGATTGGACAGAGAGAATAGTTCAAGGCTGTATAGCATTCACTCACTATTATCAGTATCATGTCGGTGTGTCTATTTCCTCGTGGCCTACTTTGCCTTGGGAAGTGTGTCGAATCACTGAAACAATGGGCTTTTGGACAAGCTTCTATTACCTTGTGGCCTCTCCAAGTTTTTATTCATTCTTAAAAAATTAACGATTTTTATATGTAATCGTTCATTACATTATTCATTAAATGATAGAATATAGTTAATTTACTATTATTTTAGTTTAATTATGAATAGATTTTAGAGGGAAAGTGTATTTGATATTTCTTTTGTCTTTAGGGAAAATATATTTGATCAAATAGTTAAAATGTTGATACATGTTATTTTTTCCAAAATTTGACTCTAGGTTATCGAATAATCCTACATAATACGGTTTAAAGTTTGAAGTATACAGTTTATTTGTTAAACAAAAAAAAATTCTTACAATCACCACTAGTTGTTTTAACTATTCCTTCTTAAAAAAATGGTGAATATATAGTCTCATGAATTCCTAAAACATAATTTAACGCATCGTAAAGATTCATAATGTATAGTTTTACTATAAGAATTGCCTGAAAAAGTTACTTACAAAGACTCGACAAGAGCCAAGAACATGAACATGATTTTACATGGTTTATGATGGAAGATTATACTTATAACTTATTATCAGAAAAAAAAAGAAAAGAAAAAAGATTATAGTCTCAACAGATGAAAACCCCGACAAGTCTCTTCACACACCTAAAACAGTTCATGAATCCCACCAGTTCATCATTACATATCTTAGAATAGAAAAGTAAACCGACTAAATTAGTAACGACCGATGAATCAATGATATATGTTTAGAAATTATAATAATGGTAAGAGAAGAATCATATAATGTAATGCAATGGAAGCATAGATAACGTAGATGGGTCCATCCACAAGCCATGCACCCATGTGCCTATCATTCAACGGAAGGTACGGTCGAATTTCCTTTGATTCTTGCTTTCGTTTTTTATATTTGATTTTATCTTATAAATAATGTGTTGTGGTGGGTTCATCTACATGTATGGTATAACTACATACTAATTAGTAGTTACGAGTGGGCTTATATTAAGATTTTCTCCATAGCTGTTAACGATTTGAACTGAGAGATTAAACAGCATATTCTTTTGGTTTGTTTTCATAGCTACAAGCGAGTCTTTATCAACATACTATATTCTGTTACAAGAAATTAACCTATTATCTTCTCACAAAAATCTGTCTTGACGACAGTATTTCGTCAAATTATAAGCAAAAATTCTTTGTTTGACATAGATCGTCAGAAATAAAAATCTGTAAAAAGAATTTGGATTAAATTTTCAACCGTTCCTTACAACTCAAACTTGTTAAGAATATGATAAGTGGATTCTCTACGCAGAGCCGCCCAAACCATTTTAATGTCTAAAGCAGGACAAAAAATTATTCACAAAACACAATATTTAAGAAACAAAGAGGTTACCTTGAAGGAACAAACGAGAGATAACACCACTATGCCACGATCAATAATCAAAAATGACGTCCCTAAACACATTAATATATTTTTGCGTTTAAAGTAAGTGAAACACCTATTTTAGGTCAGAGCCAATCCTGCTCAATGGCACATGAATTAGTAAAATTATTTACAAAAAGTTATAAATTACCAAAATATAATTAAAAAGCATTACAACTACAGCTCTAAAATGGGTTTTAGAATATAATGTAACCTAACTTAAATTGAATTTGCACAAAAATATTGTTATGTTGAATCACGTACTCAAAATATCTTCATACAGTTTAACTTTGATTATAACACATAATCATCATTATTAGTCATGAATTCAAATATTGATCTTAGAATTACCAAAACAGTCGAGATTTCGAAATCTTTGATAGATGATAATAAAACACAAAGGAGTGTGAAATATAGAATATTTGTTAGGACCACACGAGAGAAGACAACAATGGTCCCCAAGGAAATGAGGATTGGTTAGATAAGATTGGGCGCCTGCTGCATTCTCTGAAAGCGACGATCTTAATATATTTAATCTTCTAATATGTTCAAAGATCTAAACCAGTAACATCATATTCTCCAAACTTCTGAGTTACAAACATTATATCTTTCGTATTCGTGACACCAACACACTGTCTCCCCTCTTCACCACTTTAGTCACGTACGTCGCTGCAAATTCATTTATGGACCCAAAAACAGTCTCATAATTATTAACTTTAGATAGACTTCTCAATTATTGCTTCAACATGTACCTTTTCTACGTTATGAATTTGTTTCGAGATTAACTTTTTATGTGAAAGCCATTGATATTTGTAAGTATAATCATAAAGTTGGAGGAAATGTTTTAAACAAATTGTTACATGTCCATCTCTACCGTTTTTCTATTGGAATTCGACTACAAGTAGTCCTGTTATATTCATCATAATAATGTTTGAAATAAAAATTCAATTCTATCGATTGAGTTGTTGATATAATAAATTTGGAAAGAAAATAGTTAATAACCTGACTTTTACAAAATAATTTGTATTACATCTGTTTAAAAGGTGGAACGAGTAGTAATTGTTTATTTCAATGAATTATATAATAGTAGGCAAATAACTTTTACTCTGGTGGCAGATTGTAAATTCACTAAAAAGTAAACGCAATTGCATATTCATGGATCGATTCCTATTATCTACATTACGTAAAAACTTGACTAATAAACTGGCCAGTTGTGGTCCAATATTAAGAAGAAGAAAAACAGTATTTTTAGATATATTCAAAATTGGTGAAGTACTCGAAGAATATAATATAACTATATAAAGTTTGCAAATTTCTTTAAAATAAGCAATTTTGATATAGCGATGAGGAGATAGATTTCGAAAGAAGTGGACCACAATCTCACTTGGTGCATCACACCAAAATGGTCCTCTTCTTTGCTCATCCATCACCGAATATAACCTGCATATAACTTAGAAGGATTTTTTTTTGCAATAATTGGATCGATAATGTTTCATTCATAGCATAAAATTTATTTTCTAAAACTATTTTTAATTTATTTACTATAATGGAAAAGAGTCAAAAATTTGATATTATAATTATTAGCTGAATTATTCTAATCACCAAACTGAGAAAAAATCTGTAATTTAGAAGTTCATAGTTCTAACCATTTTTTAAAGAGTTTTTAGTATAATAATTTATGCTGGAACGAGTTATGGGTTCAAATAAATATATATATATATATATATATATTTCCTCTTTTTATTCTTTTTGAGAATATCGTGTTCGAATTTATACTCTTTATAGACTTGAACTTATGAACCTAAAATTAGGATCGGGTGTTGTAAAAATGAACAATGAATCACGTTTTATCAACTTTAATCTTGTAAACCTAACTTAGCTATATGATCTATCACCACTTGATCTTGAATAATAATAATCAAAACAAAAAAGAGGAAATAAAAAGTCTCTATCGCAAAAATTTTGATATTTCCCATATTTTGATATTTTGATTTTTTTTTTGTTAGAAGAGCAATGAATATCGTTTATTATTTATAAATGTAAAATTAGTATTAAAATGAAACGCCTGAGAAGCATCCATGAGGGCAGTGGCATAATTAGAATTTAGAAGACATACAGCTTTCAATCATTATCAAAATCCACATGATTTTGTGTAATTTCTGAGCTTATTGTTCTTTATTTGTGTCGAAGCTTCGACCTATATAAAACATAATATTATTAATTGAGAGATGATTGTATTTATATAGTTTTAAAGTATAGATATGATACTCATTAAGATATCTCTCCCATCGTGTCGCAATCTCTCCACTGGCGTCGTGTGAGAGGCACGTGAGTGAAAGTTACGTTCAACAATCGAACTATAAGAGACTCACATGGCTCTGCCTTGCGTCTGTAATATATAATTTCACTGATACGATCTTCTATTACTAATTTTTTTAATCATTAGTTACTGCATTATTGTACAGATGATGATGATGATGATAATAATAATAATAATAATAATAATAATAATAATAATAATAATA
>OVBA01003936.1:0-25582 GCA_900406435.1 Lepidium aucheri
ATCGACCTCAAAACTTCAATTTACACAAAATCGATACTCAAACATGCCTCACAATACTCTCCTACACTGATACAAAACGTATTACACATTTCCCCTAAAAAAACTAATTTCAAAAAAAATTCAAAACCCTAATTCGACCAAATTTCTTGATTAAACAACAAATCGGTACTAAAACATGCTTCAAATAACTATCATACGATGCATGAACAACGTTTGAACCGTTTTCCCCAAAAAACCCTAAATCCCGAAAACTCAAAACCCTAGAATCTCCTTCTCGACCCAAAACGAAACCAAAAATCAGTTGCGAATCGGATTACCTTGCATCTCTGGGCTTTTTATCGCTTCGGATAACGCCGCCTGCATGCTCCATCGTCGATTTACCGTGAATTGTCGGAATCGCCTTCTTCGTCGCAGCAGAGAACACAAGAGAAAGAGAGGAAGGAGAGAGAGAAATTTCTTTCGAAAATAAGAATTATTTCATTTTTTCCGCCTTTTATATTTAACTCACAGACCAATCACAAACGTCTACGCCTGCGTCTCTTAAACCATAAAACATTTCTTATTTTAGAAACTTTTCTTTGTTTTTTATTTAAATTATTCATTTTTTTAAATGCTTTTTCGCATAAGAAACACATTAGAGATGACCAATAAGGTTTGGTCTCAAGCTGACCAGATTTTAAGTGACTGGTTCTGAGCTTGCATATGTTTCAGGACTTAGATTAAGTAGTCCGAATGAGTTGGGCCTAGTTTTACCGTGAGTTAAAGGGGCCTTCACAATGGGCTTCCCTTATTGTTTTTATTTTATTTATAATGAACCTTTGATTTTGGCGCCTAAAATCATAATGCATGTGATGATGACCTTTGCCCATCTCGTGCGCGGTTTTCTACGTTTGTTGGATTTGCTTTTTGGCTTTGCGTTCCACGTGGCAGTCATTGATACAAGATTAATTATATCAATTTAATCTCTCGTGTGTATCGTATCGATATAGCACTTAAGGATCGAATCTACAAAGATCAATGGTTACACTATCAACTTTTAGAATGAATTTAGCTAAGACAAATCAAATAAGATGGAAACTAAACAAAACAATAAACGATGTGAAACTAATAAATAAAGGCATCAAGCATCAGAAACTCATCAGAAAGCAGGGAATCGAAATCAATAAACTATTCAGGACATGGTTTAAACCAATTCTCGACTTAAACATAGAATTCTAGCAAACCCACTGTCGTGGTGTCTACTACTCCATTTATCATTCTGGTGCTCTTAACTCTCGTTGGTCCTAGAGATGTAAACATGCATTATCGATTGGGTCTAATATGTCCACAACTAGCCTTAACATCAACTGTCGTTGGTTAAAGACTAGTTGCTCATCTAAGCTAGTTCAGGCATCTAACAAGCTTTGGAGAGTTAAACATCCTAAGATCACAGACTAGGTGGTCAGTCTAACCTAAGCACTAAACACAACAATAGACGGAGAACACACAAGATCTAGCTCTATTTGTTCATAATTCATTGAATCTCTAAAATCCCTAGAAATCCCTAAACTTGAATGATAAACTACTCACACATGATAGAAAAGAAGCAAACAAGGAAGAAGAATAGAAAAATTGAAATAGCAAAGGTTCATAAATATTCTCCAATGATGTTGTGGAGGATGAGATCTTCTCCCAAAATATTACAGAAAAACTAAGAACTCAGAATCGAAAACTGTCTGTCTAAAATAATGAAAAACGGCCCTTTTATAGGTCCCAAAATCCGTAGGTACAAAACAAGGAAAATTAGGTTTTCTTTTCTGCAGCTTCGAGAATCGATCGATCAAGGAGTTGATTGCTCGATCAAGGGCTGATCGATCGATCTTGACATGTGAGGTCGATCAACAGGACGAGTGCATCTTTCGGTGCCGTCTGTTCTCGGACAGAATGACATGTCTTTGGTAAAATCATCATATTTCCTAACCGCTTGTCCGATTGCCCTTAAACCACCTCCAAATGAAAGATTCCTCACGTGGCTATCTTGTGTCCAAATCTCAGCTCGATCCAACTGTGGGAAAGCTTTCAAAAGAATGTAAACTTCTGACGCTTCTGCATCTCCATATGTTCGTTTTCACTTTAAACAGCTCATCTTCTTCAAATGTGACCTATTACCTGAAAAGACTCTAAAACAGACTAAAAGACTCTAAAACATCCACTTTGACTCAATAAAACCATGGAAAACAAGGGTTAAAAACCGATAAAAATAAATCGTCTATCAACTCCCCCAGACTTAATTTTTTGCTTGTCCTCAAGCAAACAGAAAAAACCAAGAACGAGAAAGAAGTTTGAAAACGTGGGAAGTCCTTTCCCTTTCCCCCAGACTTAGCTTCTTGCTTGTCCTCAAGCAAGCAAAGAGTGAAAAGAGGTTTAAAAACGCGATAACTTCTTCCGTCCTAAGAACACCACAAAACAATCCCTTTAGTAAGCCACATGAAAACATACATGATAGAGTCGAGACCACCTTGTACTTCCCTCAGAATTTACATCTGTCCCAAGCAAACTCCACAACACAAACAAGAAATCCAAGTGCACCATACCGACTTCCTAAAGTATCTAAGTGCGATCTCATCAAGGGAGTAACGATCAAAGGACATATGGATTCTTATTCAGCCATAACCTGAACACAAAGACTATCTTCACTTTGGTTCCTTTCTTCTCATTTCATTAACTTTGCAGCTAATTTTTCCCTACTTACCTAGGGTATCATTATATTTTTTTCTATCAGCTGCCCAACCAATTTTCCCTACCTACCTAGGGTATCATTGAATTTTTTTTATTGGTTGGTTCTTTAGTAACTCAAAGAATGTAAACAAGAGTTGCTTCATCGGAGTTTTCCTCGGTAAGCTATTAGTGTTCAAGAAATCAGCACCATCATTGAAGCAAATCTCAGGCTACCATCATTACATAAACACAAGCAGCGTTATTGGAGAACTTTTACCCTTAGCTTACCACAATGTACAACTTTGTCAACTACTTACTTCAGATTAAGCACAAAACACCACGAAAGGATTAATAGAGGAGAACCATACCCACACAAATAAATCTTTCATGACTGAAGAGAGGAATTCGATCCAATGCATACCAATTCCCTTGATAAGAAGATTAAGTCAAGTTAAGTGTGAAGACGACATGAGATTCTTCGAATACCCGAGAGGATATGGGTAACATTGAGAAGTTGCACAATCTCTAGGTTTTCCAATAGTCATAGATCTCTGTCAAGCTTGAACCAATGTCACTTAAGTTCCTAAAACTATGGCTATTCCTCAAAAATTCATAGTGCCCTACAACGGTTTTGACTCAATAAAACAAAAGTTGGCTCAAGAAAAGCATCAAGAAGACTCAAAAA
This sequence comes from Lepidium aucheri, assembly GCA_900406435.1. Classification (NCBI taxonomy): domain Eukaryota; kingdom Viridiplantae; phylum Streptophyta; class Magnoliopsida; order Brassicales; family Brassicaceae; genus Lepidium; species Lepidium aucheri. The sequence goes on from OVBA01003936.1 coordinate 3,383, forward strand.
CAACACAAAAGAAACAAAACGCATTAGTCACCACAAGTGTACTCCTCCATAATTACTTCACACCATCCCGGTATGAAAATAAATCTGAAAGAAGTACAACTTACACAAAAATATTATAGGAACATAAAGAGAGACAATGGATAAGTGAAACGAACTTGAGCATCTTGGATCGATCGATCTCTAAGAGGATTGATCGATCTCAAGTGCTTGGAGAGTTGGATCAAACGATCATCAGTGATGAGGTCGATCTAAAGGTCGGGTACAAAAGTTAATTATGGTCGGACAAAAGTGCTCAGATATTCGAATTTCCACCTGAAGACTGCCCAGCTTCCAGAGTGGAAGCTCTCCTTACCTTATTTGTGGGCTTCCGTTCACCTACTCCAACCATTCTTCGGCTCAATGATCGATCGATCATGGGATGAATCGAATGATCAACGAGTATCTTCTGTGACTCTCTTTTTGATGATTGATCGATCACACCTGCGGAGGTCGATCATTGGGTCGAGTGCTAGGTTCTATGAAGACATGATCGATCAATCATTCTCTTGGTGGTCGATCACAAGATCGAGTGTGCACCTCATGGTAGTCGAGGATTGATCAATCCCATTGTTGATCGATCACAATGTCTCCACCAGATTTCTCTTACCTGAAACAGACGAAAACAAAAACAAGAAAAACATAAAACAAAAAATGCAGAAAATGAAAAGTACCTACTAGTGGGTTGCTTCCCACTCAGCGCTTGTTTATAGTCGTTATCTTGAATTTGGTCTCAGAGGTTAATCATGAGAATCGAAAGGTTGAGCCAATGCACCTTTTATCCTTCTCTTGTCAAGGTAAGAAACCTAATGTGCAACATGAAATGCAACTATCCATTGCAAAGACACATTTCAAATCAAGAAAGTTTAACACACATAAAGCACATATATTGGAGGTTGTCATGATGGTGAGATGCTCATGAGAATTGAATGCATTTGGTAGAAAAATAAAGTCAACTTCATGCATAAACGAATCAATCAAAAATAGTCAACTTCATCTCCATCAATCATGTAAAACACAACATTTTCTTTCCTAGAATTCATCTCAACTTTAGGGTTCTCTATCTCATTCAAGATTTTATCGACATCAAGCATATCCCCTAGGTGACATATTCCAGGAAGAGATCTAGATTCCTTCGACATAGAAAGCATAAACTCAAGATCATCATCATTCAAGTCACATAGATAATTAACATCAAAACACACTTCATGGTAATCTCTAGCAATCTTCTCTACTCTTAAGGTATCTAGACTTTGAGATTCACATATCAAATCATAGCATTCATCAATGATCTTAGGAATATGCAAACTAGAAGCTACGTCTTCAATGAAAGGCAAGTGACTAACCTCATAATCATTCATTTCAAAGGTTAAGTTAATAGTACCTTCTAGTTGGCATGGTGGAACCCAATAAATTACCTCTTCAAGCGTAAAAGCTATCATGTCCTCAAGAGATATGAGCAACCTTTCTTCAAATGTTTCTCAACGTGTCATTAGGTTCATCGTGATCATAATCACGAGATCTCTCCTTGTCAATGTTGGGTTTTATTTGCAAAGCTCATCCAGCTCCACCCTTTGCTCTGGTGTGAGTACACCTTCATCAAATGGTGGCTCCTCATATGGCTCATCAAACATGTCATCCTCTTCTGGTGACCAACCATCACATGACCAACCAATTGATCCAGCCTTGTAATTCATGGTCAACAGCTTGCTTTCATGTTAGCTACGCCTGATTCAAAGAAAAAACTAAAAAAAATGTTAGTAAAGGAAATCTTAGACTAAAGTTCAATCATATATCAAAAGACAACATAATTGGTTCCCCGGCAACGGCGCCAAAATTGATACAAGGTTAATTATACCAATTTAACCTCTTGCGCGTATCGTATCGATGTAGCACTTAATGATCGAATCTACGAAGATCAATGGTTACACTATCAACCTTTAGAGTGAATTTAAGCTAAGACAAATCAAATAACAATGGAAACAAACTAAACAAAACAACAAACGATGTAAAACTAATAAATAAAGGCATCAGGCATCAAGCATCAAGCATCAAGCATCACGAATTCTTCAGGAAACAGGGAATCGAAATCAAGAAATAATTCAGGGCATGCCTTAAACCAATTCTCGACATAAACATAGAATTCTAGCAAACCCACTATCAAGGTGCCTACTACTCCATTTATCATTCTGGTGCTCATAACTGTCGTTGTTCCTAGAAATGTAAACATGCATTATCGACTGGCTCTATTATGTCCACAACTAGCCTAAACATCAACTATTGTTGGTGAAGGACTAGTTGCTCATCTAAGCTAGTTCAGGCATCTAACAAGCTTTTGGAGAGTTAAACAATCTAAGATGATAGACTAGGTGGTCAATCTAACCTAAGCATTAAACACAACAATAGATGGAGAAAATATAAGATCTAACGCTATTTGTTCCTAATTTATTGAATCTCTAAATCCCTAGAAATCCCTAAACCTGAATGATAAACTACTCAGACATGATTGAAAAGAAGCAAACAGGGAAAAATAATAGAAATATAATAATTAACTGAATTGAAATAGCAAAGGGTTCAGAAATCTTCTCCAATGATGTTGTGGAGGATAAGATCTTCTCCCCAAAGGTTACAGGAAAATTAAAAACTCAGAATAAAAAATTGTCTATCTAAAATAATAAAAAAACAGCCATTTTATAGGTCCCAATATTCGCAGGTACAAAACAGGGAAAATTAGGTTTTATTTTCTGCAGCTTCGAGGATCGATCGATAAAGGGTTTGATCGCTCGTTCAAGGGGCTTATCGATCGGTCTTGAGATGTGTGGTCGATCAACAGGTCGAGTGCATCTTTAGGTGGCATCTGTTCTCGACCAGAATGACATATATTTGGTAAAATCATCATATCTTCCTAACCGCTTGTCCGATTACCCTTAAACCACCTCCAAATGGAAGAAAATTTTCCAGCTACCTGAGGGCTCGAGTTGTCTTCATACATCCGTAGACCATCACATGGACGGGTATGGTATCATTGTCAAGCTGAAAAGCTCTCCTTGTTGGTTTACTGATGGTGCATGCCTTTGGCATTTTTGGCACTTTCTCTTGTGTTTATCATAGTTTGTTACGAGTGTTGGCCAAAAATTCCTTTCTTCTTTATTCGAATTGCTAGTGCGCATCTGCCGGCATGATTACCAAAGTACCCATCATGCATTTCGGCTAATATTCGAGCTTCGTTGTTTTTTTCTACACACTATATATATGGTTCGGTTTCATTTATTTTATATATTAATTGTTTATTATTGTCTACTTCGTGCTTTGTATTTTTAATTAAGTGCTTCCCATATATTTGCGGAGAGTCCCCCGGCTTGGATATATTGTAGTATTGGGGTTCTCCAATCTTTTTCTTGTTCACCCCTAGTGGGTAGAGTTGGCCTATTATTGCCATTACTCGCTTGTGCTTAATATTTTCTCTCTCGATATGTTTGATGGGTATTATTCGCTTAATCGAGAGATCTGAGGTTGCTGCCAGAGCTGCTAGTGCGTCGCCATCAGTGTTTTCCCCTCTTAGGATCCTAATTAGATCAAATTTATCAAATTGTTTAGCAATTTCTTGGTTTATTCCAAATACACAATCATCCTTTGATCTTTCGCTTCGTAGTCCCCTTTTACTTGACTTGGTATGAGTTGAGAGTCTATATGTATTTTGATCTCTTTGACTCCAAGGATGATCACCAACCTTAAAATAGCAAACAAAGCTTCGTACTCTGCCACATTGTCCAATGCATCAAAGCATGAACAAAATGATTGTTCAATCACTTCTCTTATTAGAGATTTAGGCGGATTCTGACTCCCGCTCCTTGTTTTGATGATGCTCTGTCAACATGCATGGCCCATTCCTGGTTTGGTTCGACCTCAAGTTCTTTTTTTCTTGTGAGTTTGACTATAAAATCCACTAGGAATTGTGATTTTATGCTTGTTCGAGTTTGGTACTCAATATTGTATTCACTTAGTTTAATTATCCACTTTACTAATCTTCCCGATTTACTAGGATTATGCAATATAGTTTGGAGGGGCTATGTCATCATGACCACTATCAGATGAGATTATAAATAAGATCGTAGTTTATAGGCCACGATTACGATCGCTAGTGCCAGTTTCTCATGGACTAGGTATCGGACTTCTACACCGATGAGGATTGCACTTACGTCAGAGATCAAGTTTTGTTCATTTCTATCTTTTCTTACGATCACTCCACTCATCATTGAGTCTAAAACTGCTATGTTTAGGTACATTGTTTCTCCAGTTATTGATTTAGCAAGTATTGGTGGGTTCGTGAGATAGTGCTTTATTTTGTCGAGGGTCGTTTGGAACTTTTCATCGCATTCGAACACTCGTTTTCCCTTTAATAATTTGTAAAAAGGAAGGCAATCATCTGGTGAACTAGAAATGAACCTGTTAAGTGCTGCAATTCTGCCTATTAGTCATTGTATGTATACTTCATTTTATCGGTTTTGAGCTCACTAAATCGCATATTTTTAGATTAATTATCTGTACCTTTGAGTATTTTCAGGTAGAAAACATATTTATTTCGGATTATACACGTAGAGCATGGCTTAGGATGAATTGGAGCAGTTTATGGAGTTTTAGCAGTAGATTGGCGATCGAGCAATCAACCCCTTGATTCATCGATCACTCATCCCACTATGAGCCAAGCTCGACTGGACAATCGACCTACACTTCAAGGATCGACCAATCACTTATCTTCACTGTGAGCCGCGCTCGACTAGACGATCGACATATACTTCATGATTGATCGATCGGCTTCCCACTAAGAGCTACGCACGATTCATTGAACGACCAAGACTTTGAGAGATCGAGCATTCAACGCAGATTGATCGATTAAACCTTTGATCGATTGATCCTCAAACCTGCAAAGAATAAGAGCTAATTTTCTTGTTTTGCACCTGAATTTTTAAGGACCTATAAATTGTTCTTTTTTACTTTTAGAAAAGGAGACACAGATTATTTTTGGCAGAGAGTTCTTTTGTAAGAAAGGGAGAAAATTTTCTCCATACTTTTGAGAAGATTTCTTAAACCCTTTATTCAATTGAATTGCAATTTCATGTTCTTCTTCATTATGTCTTCAATCTCATGCTTGATTATGTCTAAGTAGTTCCATAATCAAGTTTAGGATTTCTAGGGATTAAGGAATCAATGATTGGGGATTGAAGATGAATAGGATTCTCCATCTATGCTTGTGTGAAATTCTTAGATTAGTTTGATCACCTAATCTATGATCTTAGGTTGTTTTACATTCCAAAAGCTTGTAGAACTCTTAAACTAGCATCGATGAGCAATTGAATCTAACCAACGATAGTTGATTGTTATGATTAATTATGGATAATTGAACCAATTATTAAGACCTATCTAGGATCTTGAACCAACGATAGTTAGGATCTCTAGGTTGTTAGATAAAGTGATAGATACCACGGTAGTGGATTTGTCAAACCTTTATGTTCAAGTTGAGAATGGTGTTCGGTTGTTCCTTAATATTTTCCCTGATTGATTCTTATTTCCTGATGGATACCTGACGCATGATGCTTTTTATTATATTGTAAACCGTTTATGTTGTAAGTTTTCAATTTGATTATTCTCTTGGTATAGCTTGAATTAGAATTGAGTGATTGAAAGTGCAAACTTGGTTCTTTGTGGATTCGATCCCTAAGTACTATTATTACATTGTTGTGCATTTGCAATAGATTCATAAGGTTAAAAATTTGTGACATCAAGTTTTTGGGGCCGTTGCCGGGGAACCTATTGGTTGCTTTTCGATTGAGATTCGATTTCTAGTCTATACTCTTTTACTTACGTTTTTCTTTTGTGTTTTGTTTTGTTTTTGTTTTAGGTTTCTGAGCAGAAAAAGACAAGGTTCAGAAAATTTACTCAGTTTTGACAACGAGGAACTTGCTAGAGTCAAACGAAAAAACCTTTGAGCAAAAGAAATGATTCGCGAAACCCAGCATATTTCACAGGATCCTGAAGTTCAGAACACTGTTCAGGGAAACCATTATGTTTAGCAGACAGTTGAGCAGTTGCATAGGGATTTAGTTATGCTTATGAGGCAGCAGGAACAGCCTCAATGCCGTGCTATAGGTGATATGGATGCACCTCGCACATATTACCAAAATAGATCTGCTATTCGACCTCCACCTATCTAGAGCCAAAACTATGAGATCAAGCTTCAACTGATTGGATTAGTGAAGTATTATGTCTTCAAGGGTCTCCCGGGAGAAAATCCGATGGATCACATTGAGAACTTTGAGGATATGTGCAGTACCATGAGTTTGAATGGATTCTCTATGGACTATGTGAAGTGTAAGTTGTTCCACCATTTGCTTTCTGATAAGGCTTCTAGATGGTTGCTATCTTTGCCTCCAGGTTCACTCACCACATGGGAAGAAGTTAGGGCTGCCTTCTTGCATCAATTCCACACCAAGTAGAAGACTGCAGCTTTGAGAAGCAAGATTTCAGTGTTTCAGCAACGTTCTGGTGAGTCTTTAAATGAAGCTTCAGAGCGTTTCAAGAAATACCAACGAGACTGTCCACATCATGGGTATTCGCATGAGCAGTTTTTAAACACCTTCTATGGTGGTATCGATTGGGAGTACAAGAACTCCTTGAATGCTGCAAGCAATGGAGACTTTATGACGAACACGAGGGATGAGGCTTTTACCCTGATCGATAACTTGGGTGCAAGTTCAGGGAATCACTATCCACATTATGACCGAGAGGGAAAGGTCACTAGTATAAAGATTTAGAGGATTGATGAGATTGCTGAGACACTTGATATACGTATCAAGGCAAATCAGAGAGGTGTGCATCAGCTGGAGGACAGTATGGCGATAGCGCAACTTCAGGATGATTTAGAGATGTCAGATGAGCAGAGAGAAGTCGATTATGTGAACTAGCAGAATAAAGGTCAGAATCTGAACTACCTCTCATACAGGAACACTAATGTAGAGTACCCCCAGGATGTAGTGTTTCTAGCTCCTATAATGCCTCAGGGATCGCATTTCCATGGTAAGTTGTTTGTGCAAAGTTCTGGTTAGAGATGGAACAATCAAAAACCTTACAACCATAACTCAGGAAGAAACAATTGGCAGAGAACTTTCAAGCCATATTAGTAGCAAGCACCGCCTCAACAAGCTCCAACGAACTCTTCAGGTATTTTGAATGATGAGATCAAGGCTTTAATACAACACTTTGTAACAGAGCTGCAGAAGACTACGCATGAGCTCAACACCAATGTAGACAGCATGTACAATGATCTGAACAACAAGTTTGAGTCGGTTTTCTGTGTATCTAAAGAAGCTGGCACTCAAGTAGCTCAGACTGCTGAATCTATAAGGAGACCTCAGGGAGCTTTACCCGAAAAGGTTGAAAATAATCCAAAGGAATCATGCAATGAGGTGAAGTCTGAAGTTGATGATAGTACTACGAGTAAAGAAGGGAAGTACATGCCTCTAATCCATTTCCAAAAAGAGCTGACTAAGCTAGAGGATCTAAGAGAGTTCACCATCCCTTGCATTTTAGGGAAACTGATTTTCAGCGATGCCCTTTGTGTCTCAGGTGCCAATGTGAATGTCATCTCCCTAGAGACGATGAAGAAACTAGGGATCAAGCTTATGCAGGAGCACAACTTGTCCATCTCTTCTGGAGATGCGACTTCAAAGAGCCTTAGAGGAAGGCTAATCAATTTTACTGTTCTAGTGGAAAATTGCAGAGTACCAACCGACTTTACTGTGGTTGAGATGGCTAGAGGTGGAGTAGTACTAATAATATTAAGAAGACCCTTCCTTAACACAGTAGGAGCAAAAATCGATTTTCCTAACAAGTGAGTTGTGCTGGAAAATGTTAACAAAGGAATGTCATACCCGATTAGATTTGCACCAAGTGATTTGTGTGGTATTATTAGCACTTGTACTCAGAAGAAAGCTGTCTATGAGTTGGAAGGATTGGTTTCGACGAGTTTGGATATTTGTGAATCAGAGTATAAGTCATATGAGGAATATAGTGTTTGTTGTGAGCTAGCAAAGGATTCGGCTGAGCAAGAAGACACATGTATCCTTGATATTAAATCTGATACATATGATAAGTTCATTATGCACAACTTGTATCTTAAGGTTTTTGCAGGAAGACTTGGACTCGAATCCTCATAACCATACTCTGTGAAGGAGATTCGCCCTGATGGAACTATAGTGTTGCTGGACACTATACGAGCTGAATTCCACATGAAGGATGAACAACTGAGAGAGTTCATCATTGACGAAGGAATGATTAAGGGAGTGAACATTCCTCCCAAGATTCAATTCGCTATCTAAGTAGCAGGAAAGTCAAGCTAATGACTTTAAACAAGCGCTGAGTGGGAGGCAACCCACTATTAGGTTGCTTTTTGTTTCATAATTTTTCTATTTTTGGTTGATTTTTTGTTTTGGTTTGAATTTGCTTCATTGAAGAATTTCATATGAGGGACTAGATCGATCGATCGAGTCAAGGATCGATCGATCTTGGGGATGATGGATCAATCGATCCATAAGATGAGCAGGACCTGCTCGATTTGGTGATCGACCTGTAAAGGTCTGATCAATTGATCGTGGATACAAGGGACTATGAGGTCAATCGGGTGATCGACCTACTTGTAGTTGATCAATCCATTTAGGAAACTGACCACCATACGCTCGATTAGCCAATCAACCTAACCATGTCTGATCAATCGATCAATCGGACAGGACATTTCGAAGAAATTGCTGATCGATAGATCTCCACCTCGATCGATTGATCGTCAAACCAGACAAGGGTTTTTAACCCAAAAACACGGGATTGAGCAAAATATAAACCTTTCTTCCTCATTTGCAATTTTTCGGCCAAAAATCTTTAAGAGGGGATAGCTTCTTTGATTCTCACCTGTTTCTTTTGGTTCAATAGCATGTCCCACTCATATTTTCCCTTCTATTTGATTATCTCATTCCTTTTCTCGATTGGCAAATGTATGGCTTACAAATTGATGATTTTTTGTCCAAAAAACTTGAGGTTTTTGGGTTTCGATTTTTTTATGCTTTAATGTGTAAATTTAATGTCGTATCATTGTTATATAGTGATTTCGAACCCCACTAGCTTAGAATTGGAGTGATTTGTTCTTAGAAATTGATGTGCTAGGTTGAACGAGAAATGTAGAATTTTGGGAATTTAGGTTTGGAATTGGATAGCATGTGGTCAACTGATGTATTGCTGGATGTCATTTCTGTTGTTGATTGGTTTATATATTGATTCACAATATCCTCTTCTAAATTTTTATAATTTTGATATTCTCAAACCCTTGAAAGAAAAACTCAACTTTCAATATTTTTTTTTGTGGTTGTGTGCAGATAATGGCTAAAACAAACGAGCCTAAGGTACCATCGAAGAAAGTCAGGAGGTCATCAAACCTCAAAGCAGAGCAGGGTTCTGAAGGTTCTGGTATGTCTCCTTCAGATATGAGAGCACTTCCGCCATGGCCAAGACCTGATGGTGAACCGTTTGAGAGAAATTTGGGAGACAGGTTAAATCCGATTTTGCTGAAACAGAACAACGCCTACAAGAGGCATAAGGCTGAGGATGGTTGGAAATTATTCCATGGGATCTTCTATTACTAGCTGCTTAGGAACAAGATTGTACCGACCAAGCTCCTTTGTCCAATCATGATGGACAAACTGGGCATCCTGGAGGATGTCGTTAGTATGATTGAGAGACTAGGTTTAGGTACATTCAAATGTACTGCCTACCCATTTATCTAGAGCTAGTGAGACAGTTTCTAGACACTTTCGATCTTCACTTGGCCGCCAACCCACTTGCTCTGCTATCAGCTTCATACTTCACATATCTATACAAGGGAGCAGTGTACCATATTCAGATTTCAGAGTTTTGCAGGTTTTATGGGTTTAGAGAGGATGCAAATGACAGGATGCCTTCTAGTGACAATGCACCAAACGATGCCCTATGGCATATATTAGATGAGGGAGGCTTTCAGGATAGAGGATCAAGCTCACACACATCTAACACCCTGCAGTTCGTATTGTAGCTAAGCTACTAGGTTCGACGATTCTATGCAAGGAGATCAACCCGGCTGTAACAAAACCCGAGCTTGGGTTCCTACATCATGCCATCGCTCCCGTTGTTCCTGATCTTTATGGTGACAGTCAAGCTCCTCAGTACTCGCCTATAGCCATCAACTGGGGATTTGTCTTCGCTACGCTACTGGCAGAGCGTTGATTCAGAGGTACGCCTAACTCTTCAGTTTAAGAGACTATAAGGAGTCTGCTCACACCCATTTTCCAGTTTCATCGCCTTGATCTTGATACTCATCAGGAGAATGATAGGATTAAGCTCATGGATGATAGGGTTCTAACCAACTTCCGTTACCTCGCCGAGAAGAACAAGTGGTTGTACTATGCATGGGATTGGCAATCCTATTGGTGCAAGCTTTCAACTCCTAAGGTCACTTCTCTTACATGTCGATGGGCTACTGATGTAATGCGTCCCTCTCCTGACAGTTGACCCTCATATAATAATTGTCCTAGCTTTACCGTATTTTTTGTTTCATTTCTTCTGGAACAATCACAAACAATTTCGTGATCATGTTCGAGCCTCACATTACTCATCCAGAGATCGCCGAGATTGAGCATGAGCCGCCACAGATTCAGCGACAAACTACTCAGCGTCGATCTTCTGTAGCTTCTGCGCCTCCACTACCACAGTCCAACATCGTTCAGACTCTCGAGCACATGATTCCAAAGAGTACAGGCGTTGGCACTACGAGAACAAGAAGAAGAAGCACTCAATGAGGAGATAGCTTTAGGATGCATTGAGGAAGATCCTTCCTGCTTTCTGTATAACCACACCTGCAGAGGAGAGACCTAAGAGCAGTAGGCGAGCTGAGGCATCGAGACCTGACATTGCTGGATGTTAGCTTGATAAGGGATCAGATGATGAGGATGATCAGCCATTTGACCGCCGCCTACTGATATACCTCTATTTTACAGGTTTTGAGCTCATTAACATGCTTACTTTTAGAGTTTTTGTTTGTGTTTTGTGTCACTTTCAGGTGAAAAACGTAGGAACTTGAATTATTGGCATTGGAGCATCGTTTGGATGGTTTTGGAGCATTACTTGAAGTTTTACGGTAAAGGCTTATTATCAATCAATCAACACACTGATCGATCGATCAAAGCTTCTTGCCAGAACAATGCTCAACCTCACGATTGCCATAACATATTGAAGATCAATCACACAAGTCCACGATCGGTCGATCAACATCTTGATCGATCGATCAACGAGCATCCGAAGCAAATACCTAATTTTCTTTTTTTGCACCTAGATCTCAGGACATATAAATACTTCTATTTTTTGTTTCTTTTACACACCGTTTATTATTCACGGAAAACTTTTAGAGCTATTCAGTAAGCTAGAGAGAGAGAATTCAACATTGAGAAGAATCTCTAAACTCCTTCTTTTATATTTTTATGCAATTTCAGTTTATTTTCATTATGTCTTTTGTTTCAATTCAAATCATGTCTGAGTAGTTCACCAATCAGATTTAGGGTTTCCAGGGTTTTAGGAATCAATTATTAAGGACAAGTAGAATCAAATCTAATAAGAGTATTCTCCATCTAATTCTTGTGCTTAATGCTTATAGTAGTCTGATCAACTAATCTATGAACCTAGGTTGTTAGCACTTCAAAAACTTGCTAGTAATCTAAACTAGATTAGATGAGCAATCAATCCTAGACTGCGATAGCTGATGTTTAGGTTGATTGTGGATAGTTGAACCTACCTATTTAATGCCTATTCGTAATTTGGAACCGACGAGAGTTAGGAGCTCTAGATTATCGAGTAGAGTCTCAAGTGCTACGAGAGTAAGCTTGTTATACTTTTCTATTCAAGTCAAGAATTGAGCTTAATATTATTCTGAATAGTTTCCCTAGTTAGATTCCTACTTTCCGATGAATACCCTATGCCTAGTGCTTTTTCTTAAGTTGCTAGTTAATCACCAAAATCTGATTAGTATAGCTTGAGAAATACATTCGATAATCATTAGTGCAATACTTGATTCTTCGTGGATACAATCCTTAAGTACTACTATTTCATTGTTCTGCACTTGCGGTAGATTGCTTTAGGTTGAAACCTAATCCGCATCACCTACCACGAAGCCGACGATCACCTGGCGACCGAGAGAGTCAGAGTCCCTAGTGGCTCTATGATAGTTCTCACTTCTATCTTTTATTTTTGTTGTGAACTTGATTTATTTTATTTTTTATGCATAATTCGTGCTTTCTTTAGGCTTATTTACATACCGGGACGGTGTGAAGTAAGTCTGAGGGAGGACACTTGTTGTGCCACGTTTTTTCTCTTTTGTTTCTTGTTTTTAGCTTTATTATTTTAGATATTTTCTGTTTACTTTATGTCTTTTTGAGTTTAAAAATAGATTGTTAGAACTATGATTTTCGAGGACTATTGCATGTCATGAACTAAGTAGCATCGATGTTTGTTTATCAGGAATCGATTGACTATTGGAAAACTTAGAGGCTTGAAACTACTTCAGTACCACCCATTTCCATGTCGGTATTCAAGGGATCTCATGTCGGCTTCACCCTTAACCTGCAATCTTCTCGCCAATGGAGCTCGTATACTTAGGATCAAGTTCTCTTCTCAGTAAAATGACAGATTTTCCTCTGTGAGTATGGTTTCTCCTCTCTTAATCATTTCGTGGTGTTTTGTGCTTAATCTGAAGTAACTAGTTGACAAAGTTGTGCATTGTGGTAAGCTACGGGTAAAAGTTCTCCAATGTCACTGCTTGTGTTTATGTATCGATGGTAGCCTGAGATTAACTTCAATGATGATGCTGATTTCTTGAACACTAATAGCTTACCAAGGGGAACTCCGATGAAGCTACTCTTGTTTATATTTTTTGAGTTACCAAAGAAAGCAGTCGATAAAAAAATGATACCCTAGAAAAGTAGGGAAAAATCAGCTGCAAAGCGATGAAATGAAAGGAAAGAAACCATATAGTAGGTAGCCTTGAGATTGAAAGGGAAACTCATGTGTCCTCTAATCGATGTTCCATTGGTGAGACCGCACCTAGAAGCCTTAGGAAGTCGTTATGGTAAATTTGGATTGCTCGCTTAGATTGTGGAGTTCAGCTTGGGTAGTTATCAAAGTCTGGGGGAAGTACAAGGTGGTCTTGATTCTGATAGGTAAGTATTGGGTGGTTTACTATGGAACTGATATGCAATGTTCTGATGAAAAATGAGTTATTTTGAGTGGAATCTTTCTGCTAGTCTTTTCTTTCTCTCCTTGAGGACAAGCAAGAAGCTAAGTCCGGGGGAATTGATATACTTCATTTTTATCAATTTTGAGCTCACTAATTTGCATGTTTTCAGATTGATTGTGTGTATCTTAGAGTCTTTTCAGGTAGAAAATATGTTTATTTTGGATTATACACGCAGAGCATGGCTCATGATGAATTGGAGCAGTTTCTGGACTTTTAGCAGTAGATTAGCGATCAAGCGATCAACCCCTTGATCGATCAATCACTCATCCCATTGTGAGCCATGCTCGACTGGACGATCGACCTAAACTTCAAGGATCAATCAATAACTTATCCTCACTGTGAGCCGTGCTCGACTAGACGATCGACCTACACTTCATGATCGATCGATCGGGCTTCTCACTGAGAGCTACGCATGATTCATCAATCGGCCAAGACTTTGAGAGGTTGAGCTTTCAACATAGATCAATCGATCAGACCTTTGACCGATTGATCCTCAAACCTGCAAAGAATAAGACCTAATTTTCCTGTTTTGCACCTGCATTTTTAGGGACCTATAAATTATTATTTTTCACTTTTAGAAGAGGAGACATAGATTATTTCGGCAAAGAGCTCTTTTGTAAGAAAGGGAGAAGATTTCTTATACCCTTTATTCAATTGAATTGCAATTTCGTGTTCTTCTTTATTTTGTCTTTAGTCTTATGCTTGATTATGTCTAAGTAGTTCCATAGTCAGGTTTAGGGTTTCTAGGGATTTAGGAATCAATTATTGGAGATTGAATAGGATTCGATGAATAGGATTCTCCATCTATGCTTGTGTGTAATTTTTAGATTAGCTTGATCACCTAATCTATAATCTTAGGTTGTTTTACATTCCAAAATCTTGTAGAACTATTGAACTAGCATCGATGAGCAATTGAATCTAACCAACAATAGTTAATTGTTAGGATTTATTGTGAATCATTAAACCCAATTGCCAAGGCCTATCTAGATCCGGAACCAACAATAGTTATGATCTCTAGGTTGTTAGATAGAGTGATAGATACCACATAGTGGATTTGTCAAACCTTTATGTTCAAGTCGAGAATGGTGCTTGATTGTTCCTGAATATTTTCCCTGATTGATTCTTATTTCCTAATAGATACTCAATGTCTGATGCTTTTTATTATATTGCAAACCGTTTAAGTTGTTAGTTTTCAATTCGATTATTCTCTTGGTATAGCTTGAATTAGAATTGAGTGGTTGAAAGTGCAAACTTGGTTCTTTGTGGATTTGATTCCTAAGTACTACTACTACATTACTATGCATTTACAATAGATTCATAGGGTTAAAACTTTGTGATATCAATGTCCTTCGGCATTATCGGAGCTATCATATTTATGAGTACTCTATTTGTTTGGGGTTCACCTTGATTCCTCTTTCTGTAACAAGGTATCCGAGGAAATCTCTTGAGACAATGCCAAAGGAGCATTTTTTCGGGTTAAATTTCATTAAGAATCCTAAAGCATTCATAGAGTTGTAGAACATAGTCCTCAGGATTCATACTTTTTATGATCAGATCATCTATATATACTTCTATTGTCTTCCCAATCTAGGCGGCGAACGTCATATTTACTAATCGTTGGTAAGTTGCTCCAGTGTTTTTCAGGCCAAAATGCATTACTCGGTAACAATATTTTCCTTTGTCGGTTATGATAGATATTTTGTCTTGATCATTAGGATGCATAAGTATCTAGTTATATCCTGAGAATGTGTCCATAAAGGACATTAACTTTTGCCCCGGTTGCTTTGACTATTCGAGCTATATGTGGTAAAGGGTAGTTATCTTTTAAACATGCTTGATTAAGATGGGTTAAATCGACACACATTCTCTAATTCCAGTGTTTTTTTTACGACTACGGGGTTAGCGAGCCAATCTGGATATCTCAACATTTTAATTGATCTGATCTTCATCAATTGCTCGATCATGTCTTCAACGGCTACGACCGTTTTGGGTCCGAGTTTTCTTCTTTTCTATTTAACAGGTTTGTAAGTAGAGTCCACTTTCAGTTTATGGGATGTGACTTTTATATCGATTTCCACCATATTAGAAGGTGACCAAGCAAACATCTGCTTATTTTCTTTAATGAAGACTATGAGTTCAGTTTTTATTTTTGGGTCGAGGTCGCCCCAACTCTTACTTTTCGAGTGGGAAGTTTGTCATCTATCGTTACGATTTCTAAGGAAGACAAGCGAGGTTTCTCCTTGGAGAGAACTCTGTCTTTCTCTAATTGTTATAACATTGGAGTTCTAACTATTTCGAACGCAGGTCGGTAACATTTTCTAGAGGAAGATTGACTTGCTTGAATAACTCCAACCTCATTTTGATTGGCCATTGACACATTGGTGATACGTTGATGCTATGGCCTTCATAGCATATAGCCAAGGCTGGCCTAAAATTGCGTTAAATAGTGCTGGCTTATCTACTTCAACGAATTTCAGAGCTTTGTGAATTTCATGAGCGATCATTGGTAAGTTAATTGTTCCAAGAGATAAGATGGTATTCTCATCAAAACTTGTTAATTGTGTCCTATCGTTATCCATCTCAGAGCCTTTGAAACTCATTCGTTTGAAATCATAATAAAATAGCAAATCCACCAAACTGCCAGTATCTATCATTATCCGAGAGAGTTTGTAACCAGTCACATCTAGTGATATTACAATTGTGTCATGTGGTTTATGTAATTGAGTGGTTTTGCTTTCGCTGAATGTAATTATTGTTTCTTTGTGAACTAGTTTTGATCCCAACTGGGAGTTTGTTTTTGCTTTTCGTTTATGAGATTTAATTGAATTTGAATTTAAAATGAGATGAGATCCTCCCATAATAAAATCAATAATTTTTGATGGTTGTTTAGCTACATGTATTCAACCTCTCATGAAACCAGCTGCTCATTTTTATTTTTGCGTTTTCTTTTGGTTGGATCTTGAGGTCTATTGGGATCCCATCTTGGTTTTCGAAGTCCTTCTTTCCACTTTTTCTATTTAGAGGAATTGAACAACTTTACAATCCTCCAATGAGTTTCCTTTCACTTGATGATAATCATAATACTTGGTTGAATCATAGTCCCATTTCTCTATTTTGTGCGAACTCCTGACCACGTAGGAATGCTTGCCTGGACTTTCACTGTTTTCTCTTGCTTGTTTCATACTGGGACGGGATCTTTCATGGCTATTATCCTTTCTATTTTTCTTTTCAAATTCGATCCGATTCATTTCTTCCCAATTAATGAAATTAGCTGCTTGATGAAGCGCATCATCAAGGCTTCCGAAAGGGCGCAAGAATAACTCACCTCGGAAAATGGATTTAGGCCATAAACCCAGTTTAGGGCGCAAATTGCTACCTCTTCGGTTATATTAACACTTAAAGCTTTGACTTCTTTTAAATGGTTTAAGTAATCTCGTAATGGTTTGTTTCGTTCCTCAATTGTCGCAAAAATATTATCAGCCAAAGTCCGTTTTTGAATAAACATTGAGAGATGTTTGAGGAAATTTTCCGCGAGCTTTTCAAAGTTATCAATTAAGTTAGAATTTAACGATGAAAACCAATTCAAGGCTGGTCCGAAAAGGTTTTCAGAGAAAAAACAACATAAACCAATATCTTTTTCTTCATTACTGTAATGTGCCTTCACTGCTGCTAAGCGAAATAGTTTAAGTGAGCTACTGGATCGGAGTTTCCTTTGTAAGTTGAAAACTTTATTTTTCCAACTTGTTTAATGTGAATACTGGTGATCCGGGTTGTGAATGGAATTTGTTGAGTTAGTTCGGTGATTCGCTGAATGTCAGGTGCTGCAATTGTGGCACGATGAATCTGGGACTTCATTTTTACATGCTCGGCATTCTGAGTTAGCAACATTACTCTCATCTCTTCCATTTCTCTTTATGTCGCGTTATTTATCTCATTGTTTATAGTTTGAAGGTTTTGCTGTAGTGGTGCGATTTTGTTATTATTTTTTTGGTCCTCGTTCTCCCTTTGATCCGGGATTTTGTTTTATTGCTGATTTATATTTATTATGACGGATATGTGGCTTTAGTTTCTGAAGTTTTTGGGAACTGGGGGTATGGTTGCTTGCAGTTCATTAAATCTCTGCTCTTGATGATCCACTCTAGTCAGTATTTGGGATGTTCTTTGATTGTTATACTCGACGAAGTGGGCCATCATTTGCTTTAGTTCATTAATGGCATGTCCACGATCAGAGACAGTGCTTTGGGTGGTGGGTCTTGGTGGCCAAGGTTTGTAGTGCTGGAACATGATATGCGGAGGTGACATCGTCAATATTGTGATCTCTGCCTGGCTGACCATTCCCATGCTCCATATCCTAAGATAGATCTATTCTCCCACTTTTAGCTTAACTGATCTAGATTTTGTAATTCGGCCCCACAGTGTGCGCTCCAATGTTGATGCTGGAAATCAACTGATGTGGGACCGAAATTATGACAGAGTAATCTAAAGAAAGAATCAAACTAATTTAGGAAATTAGATCTTTATTTATTATGAAGAATGAGTAACAACGTTTCTATTAAAGGCAATCAAAAACTAAAAAATAGTTCTAGAACTCGGTTTCCCGTGATTGATCTCATCTTCCTTGTTTTCTAGCTCGAGATTGTAACCTCTAATTTCGAGATTCCCTTCAACCATCTTCTCTTTTCTTGCTTTGACCTCTTTGTCCTTCCTTGAGAGTTGGGATGTTGCGCATTAATCACTGAGGTCAGCCTGCTACTCAACCTTCCTTTGAGCTTATTATGGACTGACATTCTGTAGTCTGAGTTTGAACCAATTTTCATAAATGAAACATGTACAAGTTGTAAGATTAATCTCTGTGAAGCTGCAACAGGGGGAGATTTCAAATTTTAAACATGATCAATTTATGATCTGCAGGTGAGTACAACTAATATAATGAACAAATTTTCAATAGCCATTCTAGAAAACTGGAATAAAATGAACACTATAACCTGATAATTCTAATTCTCTAAGTCTTATTTAGTAACACACAAACATGAACTCAAAACCACTGTAATAAAAATTAAGAGCTTTAGAAGATATTTATATTACTATAATATATTATAATCGTTTGTGATGCCGATTAGGTTGGTATTAAAACTGATAAGAGAAGCAGTTGAACGGTTAATATTCTAAAAAGTGAGAGTTGAAAAAGGCAATCTCGAGGGATGAAGAAAGAAACGAGTTAAGAGTGAAACGAAGATTGTACATTTAAAATATGATGTGTATTATACTATTATTGAGACGTTTTGGTTGGATTAGAGAATTTTTTAATCACATATGGCATCCTTATAAAGCATAAAAACGTTAACGTATCGTGTTATGGAAATACATAATCTCTTATTATATATATAATTTAAATGTGAACATATGGGAATGAAAGATGGTAAAGTAGGTCTAAACGTCGGTCATTAATATTCATACGTTTTAAAAGAGTAGACATGAAATTAGATGAAAGCATTATCTACATCAGTACTTAGCGCTGTACTATTAGTAGTTTTTATGTACTTACCTCAACCATATTTATTAACCCAAAGTACCACAATCTTTTTTTTTTTATAAGCTTGGTAAACAAGATCCCCACTCTTAACTCAAACGTATGGCTGTCTTCCATAAAAACGAGAGAATATCACGGCGTTTTAGTTTTAATCTCCTCATTGAAGGTTTCGTCCAAAAGTTACAATAACTAAAAATAATATTCAGCCAATTGTCGAAAGCCTCCGTAGCATAGTGGTATTGCGTTCGCTTCGTAAGCGAAAGGCCGCGAGTTCGATCCTCGCCGGGGGCTCTGTGGTTTTTTGACAACAGAGTTTCCAAATCAGTTTACTTCTTTAGCTACATTTAGGGAAACTTTACTTTCATCCTTTTTATTTCTTTCTTTTAAAGTACTTATATGCTATTCAAATGTTACAATCTGTGGACCAAATTGTTGAATAAGGTGTATGGCTATCATTTTGTCAAATATATATATATATATATATTCATATACTTTCTCGAAATCTTATACCGAAATTCGATCTGGAAGGATACATGGTTATGATATAATAATTTACAAAATTAGATGAGACCCTTGTAAACATATAATATTAATACTAAAGCAGTCCAATAAATTATCAACTTATCATCGATGTCAAAACTACTTTGAAAATTGTATAGCATTTTCTCTAAAACCTGCTCCCGATCATTGAAACAAAGAAAAAGCACAAGAACCAATCATTCATAATCTTAAGATAATAAACTTTATTACAAAATGAAATTATACAAAGAGAGATTCGCAAGAATCGAAAAAAAGAAAAAAATCAAAGGCAAAAACTTAAAACAGATAATAGAGAGGTAAACAGAAAATGACAACGTACGGCTCTCAACATGATTTATTGGATCCACAAATATAATAATAAGGCAAACAAAATACTTAAATAAAGAGACAAAGTATTAATCTGTGTAGGGAAGAGGTTTTGTTATAATCTTATGGGCACTTGCGACGGCCACCGTGAGTGGTGAGGGAAGCGTAACACTCGCACTTGTCGTAGTTTCCGTACGTACCAGGTGGCACACAGTTGCACCTTGAGCAACATGTCCCGCACGCTCTATGGCACAGCCTCGGCCTCCTCGATAGCCTGCACCGTGCTACACACGCACTCCCACAATCTACATATACACTTAAACATCTATAAATTAATAACATTAAAATTTTTAATTATTTTTTTTGTCATAAATTGGATCAACTAATTAAATAAATCTTTAAATTTTTTACAATAGTATATAGAATAACTGTAAACATGATTTTTTAAAGCCAAATTCGAGTGGAAAGACAGGCAGAGATAACACTCAACTATATATTTGCCCAAATATACTTCCCCCATTAAAAAGTTTTATTAACTTGTTGAATTATTATTATATTTTATATATTAAATCAACAGAAAAATTAATTTGAAACAAAAAGTATATATAGTTTTTTTTCTACTACATGTAAATTTATAGAGTATTAAATATATAGAAGTTTTACGGTGTATAGAGCAAAGAAAACAAACTTCTTAATTTATCGAAGATTTTAAACTAAATGAATATACCATAGACATGTTATTGTATGTACATATATAACAAAAGTAAATATAGATATAACTATATAAAGTTGTATAATTACCGATCTTCTTTGCGTAACCATTTTTGTGCTTTGAGTCTTCCTGCTAGAATATTGAGAAGATGATAAGATAAACATGAGAAATGAGTTTCAAAATGAAAATATACTATATGTTAAGAGTATTTGTGATTAAAAATTACATACCACATCGGCTTGAACGAGTAGGAGAACAAAAAGAGAAATGAGAAGACAAGCAATAAAGGTTTTTGAAATAGCCATAATTGTAGAATGAGAGAACTCAGCTCAATTCAGACTGTAAAGATAATTGTGTGTTGTGTCGAAATGAGAACTTGGAGGCTTCTATTTATAGCCCTCAATTTAATGGACGACCGACCTCGTTTTTGGTCTAGACTATTCTTATTATTTTATTTATTTATTTTCAATCAATATTTTTCAGGCAACATAATTGCTCTTTCTTTCTTTCTTTGAGAAATGGAATTATTACATGATCGCAAGTACTTTCCAACAACACTTGCTGATATTACGGTAGAAAACACACATAGATTTGTTTAGTTAATAAGTTGAGAGAAGTCATTTGTAAAGTAATTCTAACTTTCCCATAATTTCTTATATATATATATATATATAACATAAATCTTATAGATTTTAAACTATATTATATGGGATTATATAATTCATCAAAATAAAATAAAAAACTGCAAAATAGCATATTGTGTAAGGATATAAGTGAGTTGGTGCGTATAAAAGTTTGTGCGTACGCGGAGAGAATAATATGGTGGGGAAAATAAGGTTGTATAATTAGTGGCCTCTTGTTATTTTTGATCAATGGATTCGGTACAAGTTTTTTCCACCGTATTTAATTTTATAATTAGCTTATCTGAATTCGATATTTTATGTGAGAAAAGAAAAAAACAAAAACCAATAAATAACTGTGTAGCTGTATATATAAACTTGCTTGATGTACGTATATACCTAAACTCTATTATTGGTTTCGCTTGGGTTTGGTAAGTATTTTGGTTCTACCCAAATCTTTTATATTTGAGTAATATAAAAACTATAATAATTCATTTGAATGATTGACTTTCTGACTCTCACTGAGGTTTTTATTTAATTATGAGATTGTTTAAGCATAACACAAACTAATACATACATATATACAGAGAACTCGTATATGTATTCAAGATGACTTGCTCTTGTTTGAAGTATTATGCTATTTTGATCGATAAAGTAATTTTTTCTCTCAACAATTGAATCGATAAAGATTAATTTATAGCTTTTTAAATTTTTAACAATATTTAGAGAAACTGTGAAACGAATTTGAATGGAAAAAATATTATAGATAGTATTTAACCACTTGATCAAAAACATTTCTTCAATAAAATTTAATTTATAATTCAAATTTTATTATGCATGTTAACGTGATTGTTGATGCTAAGACTCAACACTCGTAAGAATCGTGGAATTTTGAATCAAATACTTTATTGAACAAAAATAGATTACAAAAGAAGGTCGAACAATTCCTTTGCTTGACTCACAAGTTCTAGGGTTTTCTTTCTCTATTTTTCTGTCTCTCTTCTCGAGGTTATTGACTAGTATTTATAGATTTTTAGACCTAGGATTTTGGGGAATATTCTCTTGAGATTCCCCAAGATTTCCGGCGAGCATGGAG
>OVBA01003937.1:0-25582 GCA_900406435.1 Lepidium aucheri
TGTAATAGAGTTGACAAAAGCGTGCGTGCTTACGTGGCAAGTTTCATTAATAACATTTCCGTAATTACGTTTTTGTTATCTCTTCAAAAAAGGGCAAAATGGTATAGAAAAAGTTACAAAAACTACTATAGTAATTTTCAAACTTATGCTCAATTCTAGTAATTAACCCAAAATTTTGCTTTATTCTAGTAAATCACCCTTCTTTTAAAGTATATTATTAAAATTGGTAATGAAAATAGGGTGGTAAGAACAAAGAAATGTGGAAGAAGAATAGGTATAGTCAAAAGATGTTTATTGCGTAGGGTAAACTGTTCACACCATCAAATATCATCTTCGTCGAGGTTTCATCGTGTAAAGGTATGAGTGGCCACACAGCATAACCCACTTGCGTTTTTAATTATTATAATACTGCAAATAAGAAAAGCTGTGATTTCGATCGTACAGTCAACGTTTGGTGGTAGATCTATTCTAATTGTGAATAATGTACATTACGACATTACGTCACTACCTGATATTGGTCTTACCGTGAACGTTTGGTGGAAGGAACCGTGGTAGATAATAGATACATTACAACTGTGAATAATGAACAAATACCATTTGTTTTTTTTTTGTGAGTACTACTGTATCTTACATTACATCGCTGCTAAAAATGTTACATGTTCCAATCCCTATCAGTTCCCTTAATTGGTTTTTTTGTTTTTTTGTCACACTGACTTCATTAATTTAAACATTCATGAGCGCAAAAAAAAAAGGTATAATACATAAAGTAAATAGCCTAATTGATAGATAAAATGTTTTTAAGTGTAATAATTTGAACATAGTGGAATTTGGATAAGGGTTGGAATTACATTCTTGCCTCTATCGAGAATTTTGAAACATTTCTAATTTTGTTGCCTTAAAAAGTAGTTGAACCAATCTTACCAAGTAGCTGAACGACATCAGAGTTCCCTTCAAGATTCGAAAAGATTTTTGTGTGACATAAAAAACCAGGAATTCGTTCTCTTCGAGAGAGAAGTTATTCTTAGGTTTAAAGCATCTCTATTGATAGAATCTCTATAGATACCACATAATTAAAATAATATAAATTAATAATATTTTATTAAAATTTGTATGATACTTTACCACTCTTCAATGAGTTTCTCCAACATATCTCATCTCATGTCACTATTTGATTTGTCGAACATTTTTGGATAATTATAGTTTACAATGGAGATATTTGGTTGATTGTCCTATTTTAATCTGATATTAAGAGTCACCCTACCCTATGATTCATAGCTTAATTGGACAGGGGTTATGTCCAAAACACCCCTATGTTTCTTGTCTCCTTTTCTTCTATTTTTTCTCTTCTCTTCCTCTTTTCCCTCACAATTTTTCTCTTCTCTTTCTCTTGTTTTTTCCCATCTTCTCTTCCTCTTTTATCTTCTAGTTAAAGGGTTTAAGCATATAGCAAAGCAAATTGGAGTACAAAGAAAATTGAAAAGATATTGGGATCTAGAACTAAAAAGATTGACATCTAGAACTGAAATATCAAAATTACTATATACGACAATGACGATTCCAAATCTTACTTTTTTCTCATTCTGTCTTGTCCTCCACGACGGTTCTTTGTTTCATTTTTGTTCAGATCTAAAAGAAAAAATATTAATTAATAAACGTATTTAACCAATAGTAAAATATTATCGTCTAATAAATAGCTTAACGAGTAATATATAAGTTAGCGGATAAAGGAGATAAAGATGAAGATGAGCTGACAATTTTAGCCTCTATTCAATAATATAAACATTTTCACCAGATAATAAATATATTACCGGGTAACTAATATATTACTGTCTGCTTAATTTATGTTAGCGGTTACTAAATATGTTATACTGTAAAAAATGTACTAACATATATTTTTAATATTAACAGATAATAAATGTTACCCGGTAAATTATATATTATCCGGTAACTGATGTGAGGACAACACGGAGAAAATATATGTTTCCTGATACTTATTTCAGTTAGCAGATAATAAATTTTTTACCATGTTAAAATAGCAAATAGTTAATGTATTAACATATATTCTATTTATGTTAGCAGATAATAAATATGTTACCTAGGTGATACATGAATTAACATGTTTAATGTATAAGTTAGCCGATAATATATATATATATATATATATATATGTTAAACTGCTAAGCAATGTATATTGTTAGAGGATACATATACATGTTAGCGGATAAATCATATATTCACCAGAAATAATATAAATTACCGGATAATTAATATACTATTGTGTACTAATTTTATGTTATCGGATACTAAATATGCTATCAGTGTAAGAAATATATTATCAGATACTAAATATGTTACCCGATACAATATATATTATCCGATAAAAATGCGTGGACAACACATTAAAAATTGGGAAAACGCAGGGAAAATATATATATTAATTTTTTTAACCTAATAGCTAATGTATTAACTTGTACTAGACTTATGTTAGCACATAATAAGTATGTTACCTAGGTGATACATGAAATAATAGGTAATTTGATGTATATGTTAGCCGATAATATATATATTTATATGTTACACCAGTAAGCAATATATTACCGAGTCATATATATATGTTAGTGGATAAATAATATATTCACAAGAACGATTTAAATTACCAAATAATACATATATTACCATGTACTATATTTTATGTTATTGGATACTAAATCTGTCATCAATGTAAGAAACATATTATCGGATACTAAATATGTTATCCGGTACAATATATAATATCCGGTAACAAACGCGGAGACAACACATTAAGCGCGGAGAGAACACATAGACAATATATACTAATTTTATATATTAACCAATACTAATTTTCAGTCAGCGGATAATAGAGTTTTTATCCAGGTTAAAATAACAAATAGCTAATGCATTAACATGTATTAGATTTATGTTAGCAGATAATAAATATTGAGGAATTACTAAAAAATGCTCCTTTCGAAATACTCTTTTTCAAAATATACCCTTTGATGACCATTTCTTTCTCCAAATTTTCAAAGGAAATGATAGATTTTGAAAATGATACATGCCAAAAAGGGCATTTTTGAAAATCCTCCATAAATATTTTACCTAGGTGATACATAAATTAACAGGTAATTCAATGTATATGTTAGCTGATAATATTACAACGATAAACAATATATTACCGGATCATATATATATATATATATATATATTTATGTATATTAGTGGATAAATAATATATTCACCAAAAATAATTTAATTTATCGGATAATTAATATATTATTGTGTGCTGTATTTTATGTTATTGTATATTAAATATGTTATCAAATACTAAATATGTTATCAATTTGCACCAATATCTTGAATAACAAAAATAAGAATTATTAAAATTATTATAGTTATTTTGAAAAAATACACGTAGTAAAAATACCCATGATCTAATATCAAAAAATACATTTATTTTGGATTTTTTTTGAATTTTTGAAATTACATGAGATTCATTTTTTGGAAAAATTAAAATATTTTAATAATAATTTTTAATTTTTATCATTTGTTTTTTAATTATTTTTTGATTTTATATGAATTTATGACTTTAAAAATATTTTACTGATTAATTTTAAGTTTCATTTTAGGAACTTTTTAGAATTTAGAGATTTTGTTTTGTGTTTTTAGATTTTATTTTTTTGGATTTTTAATTGTTTTTAATATTAATAAATTTTTAATTGAATTTTGTGGAGTCTCATACAAAAATACTACTTTAGAGGCTTAAATCCCTAAAACTAGACATGTTAGACATTTATTGTGAAAATAAAAATATTTAAGGTTTAAAGTAAAACTTGTTGTACTAAGAAATTTTTTTTTATAAGATACTCCTATTAATATTATAATGATATGATGGTCATTAAGTATCACACCAATAAATAAATAAACAAATGGTCTCAAATCCAATAGATAATCATTGAAACTCACCCATAGTACCATCTTAGACCCCTACTCATCATAGAGTACTTAAGAATCTTAAAAGAAATATGAAAATTTACCAAATTGTGATAGGCCCACGAACCAGCCCAAAACTGAAGCATGAGTCTTCAAAAAACAGTTTGCAATAAAGCTCACATAACAGACCTAAAGGGTAGCCTTTTATTGTTGAGTAAGAACATTTAGCCAACGGGATATATATAATATTTTTACAATCCAAAATAGTATTCAAATCAATATTTTGTACAAAATCTAGTTTAATACAGTTAATACGTTTTTTAAAAAAAAAGTGAGATCTTGTTACCAATAATCACGTCAAGTCGAGGTTTTTAGTTACAAAAATTACAAAAAATAGTTTCAACCACAAAAAAAAAAACATACAAGAAGGTTAACTAACGTGAATCTGTTGCTGGGAATGCGAACATGCGCTTCTACAAAATCTATCGATGGAGGCTCGGATAGTAGTAGCCGGAGTCCGGAGACGCGATGTTGGTGAAGATTGAATCAAGACGCTTTGCTTCTCTTGCCAAATCCATCTTCTTGTGGCTCATGCTGATGAGCATTTGATTTCGTCCTCTCACTCTTTTTTTTGAATTGTTCTTGCAGATATGAGTCCGAACTTCCTCAGTGTCTGTGGTATCAATATTGACTTGCGTTTTCAACGATTACTATTATCCAAAAGGCTGAGTTGATGAACAGCACTTGGGAAAATAAAAGTATCATCCTTTACCCTTTTGACAGCTCGGAGCATCTTAAGATCAAATTTCTCAGCTACTTCTTCGTGACAGCTTATTTTGGCGCGTTGAGTAGCTAGCTTCTTTAAGCTAATGAAAAAATCCAGTTCGGATTCTGAGAGAGAGCTACACCAAGTAATATCATCCATCCTATTCCTCTATCAACAGACAATTTGACTCCTCCAAAAAGAACACTCAAACCAAATCCGAAAGATAGACAAAGTCATATCCTTACGAAATCTAAGATGAATACCGCGGCAATTGTATCGACGAGGAGAAGAAGGCGATAACCCCTAATTTGATCGGAGTTGGATTTTGCTTGTTCTCAAGACAACCCCTCCTTATAAAGCAATATATTAAATGTTAGAAAAAGTAATACCCATAACAAAATGATAATTCCATTACCGGCAAAAAAAAAAAAAAAAAGAAGAAGATAATTCCCCTCATATATGTCCAAAAATCTACAAAGGCCAGAACATTTGCAAGCTTGCCGCCCGGATTCCATGAAATAACACGAAACTAATGTTTTCTTTTTCTCAGCAACACTAAACTAAATCAAATTTCTAGTATTTGCATTATAATAATTATACTTATATATTTTCTTTTTCATTCTGTGTTATTATGATCTTATAGCTAAAAATATTATGAAACTAATTCCAGTTTAGTAAACATCTTAGCAAAATTGTAACTAAGTGTTATGGATGTTCGGGTCTTTTAATAGTAAACCAAATTGAATTAGTACATCAATGATCGGAGATTAATTCTTATTATTTTATTTGAAAATAATTAAGTACTCTTCACATTATAGATTCAGGAAATTATTTTGAGTTTTCTTTTACTTTTCTTTTTTCTTGAATTCATTGTGTTTCAAAACCAAATTTTTGGTTAAAAGCAATGGAGAAGTTACACATACAATCAGGTTAGAACTTAATTTGGAGACATATGTTAAAACTAAATGATGACCTGCTGCACGAGATATTTTTTAGAAAAATAAATATACATTTGTAGTTATTTATATTTCTTTATGATATCTTTTGTCAATTATGTGTTTATAATATTTATATATGATATTTATTTATTTTTTAGTTATTTAATCGACTGATTTTTTTTTCCAAAATAGAGTAATTTTATATATAAAGACTTAGAGTACATTCAACTCTAATCTTCTTACATCCAAAAAACATTAACATCTAGAGCATAATGGAAACGTACAAATAAACGTAATGGAACCGTACATACTGCTTGAAATTGATTTAACAAATACCAAAAGATAACCTAGTAATTACTAAAAGACATGACTAAACTTTCCAAAAGGTAAACTATCATATATTGTTTTTCTTGGGTTTAAACACTTTTAGCTAGTCTTCTCCGACCCGCAAATTCCTGTTCAGCACCGTCTCCATTAGGGTTTTTTGTGTTGTTTGTGCCGTTGCGTTGGTGGAAACTGGGTTGTTGTGTTGACTCTGGTGGCTGCTGAGCATGGTTTGAGTTTGCTTGGTGAATAAGTTGGTCAAGAGTATTGGCGAGGGAATTAATAGCTTCTTGAGTTGTGACGTTGAGATGGTTGGTTTCGTTGTGCCTGTTGGTTTCTGGATTGATATTTTGACCAGCATTGAGGTCTTGTAAATGTTGGTAAGAGTAGGAAACAAGACTTTATGTGTTCTGGTTGTCATCGTGAGGAACACCACGAGCGTCAACATAAGCAGATGGGTGATGAGGGTAATATGGACACACTTCAGAGCTATGTGTTATCCTTTGACAATACACACAAGCATGAGTGAGGTTTTCGTAAAGAAACCAAACCTGGAAAAATTCACCATTTTCCAATCGTATCTTTCTTGTGAGGCAAAACCGATTGTTCGTATAGAACGTGAATTTGAACCCACAGATCAATGTGGTGTAGATATGAATAGGGTGGTTATTCCTCCTATCTTTGGAGGATGACAAACCAATTGTTGAAGCGATACGGTTGTCTTCTCAGTACTGCGATTAAGTCAATTTCCGATGTAAACAAAAATTGGACGTAGTTGGCGTCTAAGATTCGTCCATGCACGCTCATCGTCAATCCCCATTCTTGAGGAAGTTGCTCGACAAGCTCGTGAAGATTTTGTTCTGCGAGGTTGAGAGGTCTTCCAATGATGCTTAATCGGTTGCGGCGCCATGTAGCTTCATAGGTTGGGTTTGGTAAAAAAAGTTGTGGTTCCAAATTCCCAAGTTCATTTTGCAACATGTCTTCCCATAGGCGATGGTCCATGGTTTCCGGTGATTTGGGGTTGAGAAAAGGTTGGAGGAACATGAAGTAAATGAAAGAAAGTACAGTGTGAGCGTAGAAAGGAGTTTTGATTTGGAAAGGTGCAGTAGTAGTGGTGTTTATATAGGAGTGTTTCGAAAAGATGTCATGATGATGTTTGAGACCATGCAAGAGCACTTCCTTATCTCGAGGCAAAATAGCATGCAGTCAATAACGTGTTGATGCAGGGTTATGATGAGAATGGCAAAAGATTTGGTTTGGCCGATTGTCTGCTTTGTTGCAAGGTGGGTTATAAAGACTTTATGACCCAAAGAAAATGAGAAAAACACCCTCTAATTTGACTTTTGTTTACTTATATATTTGCATTCCAATGGAAAATTTATTTTGCGGAAATTTTATGAAATATAATTAGAGTGTTTCTGTGTGAATACGTAAAGGAAAGAAAAGAAAGATAGATTAATAAAGCTTGACGGAAGTGTCAAAGTCTCTATATCGTAGTTTTAAGCCAAAATTATAACAATTAAAAATTGAGACTTATGCATAATGATTATAGTGTGGAGGAGAAGAAAGTATGGTATTTCGAATTAGTTTCATGCGCTAAGTAAAACATCCTTATTTGATAGGAAGATAGGCAGCGTGTGACAGGCAATATAGGGTAATGATTATTGGCTTTAATAGGTAATTTAGGAGGAAGATAAAAGGATTTAGAGGAAGCGGGAAAGAGTTTGAAAGCATAATGAGACCCTTTGGTTATTTAGAGATAAAATAATTAATTATGGAAAGAAATTATGGAGTAGGGTATTGTTTATGAAAACTGGTTATGAATTGGATTTAAAATTCAGGGAAACGGTTATTCAATGTATCTTAATAAGTGGTAGTTTGTAAGAAAACTTGCCTTGGAGAGATGGTGCATATAGTTTTTACATATTAAATATATTAAAATTCAGTTTTATAATGATAAAATGTGTTGTATATGAAATATGCTTTTTAAACTCCGTTTATTTAGATTTTGATGTATTACAATGATTGTATATAAATTTTTTTGACTCATGTCTTTTATATTTTAGGCATGTTTTCATTAAGTTATCCATGTTCATTTAAAATTTTATCCGTGTTCATTTAAAATTTTAGTTACGTGTTCATTTAAGTTTTTAGATACGTGTTCATTTAATTTTTTAGATCTTCATTCATTTTTTATTTATTTAGATTTTTGATCAGTGTTCACATTGTGAAATATTTCTTTTGAAGTATTAGTTTAAATTTATTTTGAATGCTGGTGGATTAACAGAAATTATGTACATGATAAGATTACTTCTAAATACTATATGAATTTAAAATTTTAATTACTTTAAAAACTATATATATAGATTTAAAAGTCTGAATTATTTCTAAATATTATATGAACTTAAAATTACGATTCATAGTTGAATAAAATAACAATATAAATTTTGGTTCGATTAGTATTATTATTTTTAATAAATTATTTAATGTATTCAACTTTAAAATATTTAAATCAGTTAATGAATTTTTAAAAGAGAATATTTTAGTAAATGAACATGGAATAGTTTGCTAAGATTTAATGTTAGTATATTGGATTTAAGTTTACATAGTTTTTGATAATATAAACATATAATATATCCATTTTTTTAAAAAGAATTTAACCATTTTTGGTGACCTTAACTAATATTAAGAACAAAAAGTCAATTAGATGGCTTTGAGTCTACAAAAGATAGATTCTTTGAAAATCCTCTAATACTACAAACCAAGTAATATGCTTTGTAGTGTTTTTGTCAACGATAATGCATTTATTTAAAACATTAGTGAATAACAATGTTTTGCTTCTCCAAGCTAACCATACTACAAAGCCAATATGGCACAAAACAATCTAAATACGCAGCATAGATATGGTCTTTTAAAGACCGTCTAGCAATAGTGCCAGCGTATCCATTTGCCGAAGTCTTGCATACGGAAAAGAAGGTTGAAGATATCGTCGCGTCTTTTTGGTGATGTCAACAATGAAAGAGCTCAGATGCGACCACTCTAACGGATTATGAATTGCCTCCAGGAGTATGCTTGAATCTGATTCATGGCCCATGAGAGGGCTGTAGCTTCAGTGTCCAATGAGTCCACCAACTTGGGATAAGTTTTCCCTCCAAACTATCTTACATCATCCTTGTCGTCTCTTAAAATCCATCCAACTCCACAAGTATTTGCATTTGCATTCCAGGCTGCATCAATATTACACTTGAAAGTACCCAAAGGAGGAGGGGTCCATGCTTGAGCACTTGTTTGCCGAGGGTTATGGTTTGATATCGTCAAACAAGGCTCGCTCGATTCAGTCTATTCCTCCCTATCATTCATAGGTTTAATGACAATATATTGAGCTTCTTGTTGTGACCCTACTTTGACATCGATGAGACCAACCCTCGCCTCATTTCAACGAGAAGAAAACCAAGCGAAGAGGCAAAAATGGAGGACTAGGAATAAAGTGGCAAAGAGATCTAGAACTCAGTTGGATCACACGAACTCACCAGCAAGAGAACAACTTAAAAGTTTGTTTCCCCTTTGTTGAGGGTTTGTTTTTATTTTTTTGTAGGTTTATATTTTCTTTGATGAAGGTTTGTTTATGCTTCGTTCAAAGTTTGTTCGTCTTTCGCTAATGGTTTGTTTGTCATTTGTTGAAAGTCTGTTTCTCCTTCATTGAATGCTTGTTTCTCCTTCCTTGAAGGTTTGAATTCTCCTTTTATGAAAGTTTGTCTCTAATTCATTGAAGTTGGTTTGCTTCTCTTTTGTTGTGTAGTTATAAAAGAAAGAAAGAAAAACATAGGGTTGTTTCTCTTTCGACACAGGAGTGAAGGCATATAAAATTTTAAATCATCAAGAGACTTATTATAGTTACCCCAAGCCTCTTTTTCTGTGAAGTTGCTATATATGATGAGTAACCAAACCAAAAAGATCTTGTGCCAAATCGAACTGCATTGACAACTCGATGCGAGAAGTAATCCTCTATGAAGCCATTTCTAGCAAGCTGAGAAGTTGTGACACTTCGAGCAAAAGAAGTAATTTGATGATCAAAACTATAATCAACAGTCACCCACATAACTTCTTCAAGATAAAACCATAAAGGATTTCAGCTCTTCAGCGGTTTGGTACAAGGACGTCATTCGAAATCATCAAACTCAAGCTCACATAGATATATGTCGCAGATTGTCCCATCAAGCTATGCTAAGTTTACCTTTGATTATCTTTGTGACTTTTCTTCTTATGTTCCCAAACCTCTCCCATATCCAAACTTGAACTAACTTAAACAGAGACTTGAAATTAAATTTGCATGTACATCTTCCTCAAGTGAACTCGCAGATGCCACCCAAATCTTTGTACAAGATTGCGGAAACAGCATGGGTAATAGCATTGCTTTCACCTGTATCTAAGCCAACTGTTATCGGGATAACATGTCTCGATATAGAAGGACTAGCTGTATCGGTTTTATTTGACCTTTGTTGAAGGTTTGTTTTTACTTGTTGAAGGTTTGTTTATCCTTTGTTGAAGGTTTGTTTGTCTTTTGTCAAAATTTTGTTTCTCCTTTGTCGAAGGTATGTTTCCATTTTGTTGTATGTTTGCTTCTCCTTTGTTGAAGGTTCATTTCTCCTTCGTTGAAAGATTTTTTCTAATTCACTAATGGTATGTTTCTCCTTTGTTGAAGGTTTGTTTCTCTTTCGTTCAAGGTTTGTTTGTCATTTTTTGAAGCTTTGTTTCTCCTTCATTGAAAGTTTGTTTCCCTTTCGTTGAAGGTTTGATTCTCCTTTGTTGAAAGTTTGTTTTTCATTCGTTAAAACTGGTTTGTTTCTCTTTTATTGTGCAGTTGTGAGAGAAAGAAAGAGAATCTTAGATTTGTTTCTCATTCTACTAAGGAGTGAAAGCGTACAAAACTTTAGACTTAATTTAGTTACTGAAGCCTACTTTTCTATGAATTTGCTATATATGATGAGTAACCAAAACCAGGAAAATCTTGTGCTAAACCAAACTGTATTGCCACTCGATGCAGGAAGTAATCCTCTACAAAGCCAAGTTGAAAAGCCGATACATTTGAGCAAAAGTAGCAATTTGATGATCAACATGGTCATCAACAGTCACCCATGTAGCTTCTTTAAGAAACCGTTATGGATTCCAGTTCTTCAACGGTTTGGTGTAAGGACGCCATTCGAAATCATCAAAACTTAAGCTCACATGGCTACATATATGTTGCAGATTGTCCCATATAGCTATTCTAGGTTTGCTTTTGGCTATTTCTGTAACTTTTTGTCTTATATTCTCAAACCTCTCCCATGTCTAAACTTGAACAAATTTAAATAGAGTCTTGAAATTATACATCTTCCTCAAGCAAATTTACAAATTCCACCCAAATCTCTTTGCAGGATTGCAGAAACAGCAGGGGAAGAACAATCATTTCATCTGCAGCTAAACCAACTACTATTGGGATAACATGTCTCGATATAGAAGGAATAGTTGTATCGGATTTGTTTCTCTTTCGTTGAATGTTTGTTTCTCATTTGTTGAGTTTTTTTTTCAGTTTTGTTGTGGGTTTGTTTCTTCTTTGCTGAAGGTTTGTTTCTCCTTCATTGATGGCTTGTTTCTCCTTCCCTGATGGTTTTTTCTCATTTGTTAAATGTATGCTTCTTCTTTGTTGAATGTTTTTTTCTCTTTCATTGAAGGTTTGTTTCTCTTTCGTTGAAAGTTTGTTTCTCAATCGTTGAATGTTTGTTTCACTTTTGTTGTGTAAATATAATGGAATAAAAGAAAACCTAGGTTTGTTTCTCAATCCACTGAGGAGTGAATTGAGAGACCTATTGTACTCACTCAAAGCCTCATTTTCTGTGAAGTTTTTTTTTTATGAAGAGTAACCAAATGTGGAAGAACTTGTGCCAAAAACTTGCATTGCCACTCAAAGCTGGAAGTAATCCTCTACAATGCCATTTTCACCAAGTTTAGAGGTTGTGGCACTACGAGCAAAAGAAGCAAGTCGTGATCAATATTATTATGAACAATCACCCACATTGCCTTTTCAAGCTAAAATCCTAATTGGTGCTAGTTCTTCAATGGTTTAGTGTAAAAAAGCCAATCTAAATCATAAAAACTCAAGCTCACATATCAAATATTGTCCCACTAATTTATTTGTGGATTACCTTCGGCTAACTTTGTAACTTTTTGTCTTATGTTCCTGAACTTATCCCATGGCCAATCTTGAACTAATTTAAACAGAAACTTGAATTTTGATTTGCATGTACGTCTTCCTAAAGCGAAATAGCATATTCCACCTAAATATTTGTACATGATTGCAGAAACAGCAAGGGGAAGAGCAATCCTTTCACATGCAGCTAAACGAACAACTATCAGGAAAACATGTCTTGATATATAAAAAATAGCTATATTGGGTTTGTTAGACCTCTGTTGAAGGTTTGCTTTTCCTTTGCTGAAAGTTTGTTTTTTTTTCATTGAAAGTTTGTTTCTCCATCGTTGAAGTTTCTCCTTTATTGAAGGTTTGTTTCTAATTGTAAGTTTGTTTTTTTTTGTTGAATATTTGTTTTCTTTCGTTGAAAGTTTGTTACTCCTTCACTGATGGTTAGTTTCTCCTTCGTTGAAGGCTTATTTCTTCTTCGTTGAAGGTTTATTTCTCTTTGGTTGAAGGTTTATTTTAATTTTAATGAAAGTTTGCTTCTCCTTCTTTGAAGGTTTATTTCTTCTTTGTTGAAAGTTTGTTTCTCATTTGTTAAAGCTCATTTGTTTCTCTGTGTAGTTATGAGAGAATGAAAGAAAACGTAAATTTGCATGTACGTCATCCTCAAGCAAAATCGCAGATTCCACAAAAATCTTTGTACAATATTGCGGATACAGTAGGGGGATGATCAATTATTTCACTTGCAGCTAAACGAAATACTATCGAGACAACATGTATCGAGTTTGTGTGACTTTTGTTGAAAGACTGTTTTTTCTTTGTTGTAGGGTTGTTTATCTTTTGTTGATGGTTTGTTTCTTGTTTATTGAAGTTTCTCAATTGTTGATGGTTTGTTTCTCCTTCGCTGAAAGTTTTTTTTTCCTACACTAATGGTTTGTTTCTCTTTTGCCAAAGGTTTTTTTCTTTTTTGTTGTAGCTTTGTTTCTCTTTCATTTAAAGTTTGTTTCTGCTTCATTGGAGAATTAATTCTCTTTCGTTGAAAGTTTATTTCTCATTGGTTAAAGCTGGTTTGTTTCTCTTTTGTTGTGTACTTATGAGAGAAAGAAAGAAAATCACAGGTTTATTTCTCATTCGATTAAGGAGTGAAGAAATATAAAATTTTAGACCATCAAGAGTCTTACAGTTCTGGGAAGTGTCTATATATGATGAGTAACCAAACTAGGAAGATCTTGCACTAAACAAAATTGCATTACCACTCGATGCAGGATGTTATCCTCTGCAAAGTCGTTTCTAGAAAATTGAGAAATTGTGATACTTGAGCAAAAGGAGTAATTTCATTATCAACATTGTCATCAACAATTAACATAGTAGCTTTTCCAAGAGGAAATTTTAATGGATCCTAGTTCTTCAACAGTTTGGTGTAAGGACGCTCTTTGAAATCGTCAAAACCCAAACTCACATTGCTAGATATATGTTGCATATTCTCCCACCGAGAAATTTTAGGTATACCTTTGGCTATTTCTGTAACTTTTAGTTCTATGTTCCCATGTCCAAACTTGAACTAACTTAAACAAAGTCTTGATATTAAATTTCCATGTACAACTTTCTCAAGCAAAATTGTAGATTCCACCAAAATCTTTGTACATGATTGTGGAAACAGCAAGGACATGATCAATCATTTCACCTGCAGCTGAATAAACAGCTATCGAGATAACATGTCTTGATATTAGAAGGACTAGCTGTATCGAGTTTGTTTGCCCTTTTTTGAAAGTATTTTTTTTCTTTTGTTGAATTTTTGTTTTTTTGTTATTGTAGGTTTGTTTTTTCTAGAAGTTTTGTTTCTCCTTAACTCATGGTTAATTTCTCCTTCGATGATAGTTTCTTTCTCCTTTGTTGAAAGTTTGTTTCTCCTTCATTGAGTGTTAGTTTCTCCTTTGATAAAAGTTTGTTTCTCCTTTGTTGACGATTTTTTTCCTTTGTTGAAGGTTTGTTTCTCCTTTATTGAATGTTTGTTACCCTGTCATTGAAAGTTTCTTTCAGCGTCGTACAAAGTTTGATTCTCATTCGTTTAAGGTTTGTTTCACTATTGTGTGTAGATTTTGAAGGAAGAAAGAAGAACTTAAGCTTGTTTCTCATTCAAATGGGGAGTGAATGCATATAAGACCACCAAGAGACTTAGTGTAGTCATCTCAAACCTGCTTTTCTGTGCAGTTGCTGTATATGATGAGTAACCAAACCAGGAAGATCTTGTGCCAAACAGAACTGCATTTCCACTCGATGCAGGAACTAATCCTCTACAAAACCATTTCAAGAAAGGTGAGAAGCAATTACACTTCAAGCAAAAGAAGCAAGCTGATTATCAACATTCATTCACATAGCTTTTTCAAGATAAAACTGTAATCAATCCAAGTTCTTCAAAGGTTTGGTGTAAGAACGCCATTCAAAATAATTAAAATCCAAGGTCGCATTGCTAGGTATATGTTGCATATTGTCTAACCGAGCTAGTTTAGGTTTACCTTTGGCTATCTCTGTAACATTTTGTCTTAGGTTCCCGAACGTCTCCCATGTCCAAACTTGAAGAAACCTAAACAGAGAAATTAAATTAAATTTGCATGTATATCTTCCTTAAGCGAAATAAAAAATTTTACCCAAATTTTTTGTACATGATTGCAGAAGTGTCAAGGACAAGAACAATCCTTTCATTGGGATAACATGTCTCAATATATTAGGGCTAGCTGTATAGGGTCTATTTGACCATTGCTGAAGGTTTTTTTCTCTTTCATTGAAGGTTTGCTTTTAGTTTTTTGAAAAGGTTTGTTTCTAGTTCGTTGTAAATTTTTTTTCTATTTTGTTGTAGGTTTATTTCCCCTTCATTAAAAGTTTGTGTTTCCTTCACAGATGCTTTGTTTCTCCTTTCCTGCTGGTTTTTTTCTCCTTATTTGAATCTATGTTTCTCCTTCGCTAATAGTTTTTTCTCCTTCATTGAAGGTTCTTTTCTACATCGTTAAAAGTTTGTTTCTCATTTATTGAAGGGTTTTTATGTTTTGTTGTGTAGTTATGAGAGAAAGAAAGAAAAACTTAGGTTTGTTTCTCATTCGACTGAGGAGTGAAAGCATATAAAATTTTAGACTATTAAGAGATTTATTATGGTTACCCCAAGCATCCATTTCTGTGAAGTTGATATATATGATGAATAACCATATCTGGAAGATCTTGCGTCAAAACTAACTACATTTCCACTTGATGCGAGATGTAATCCTCTAGAAAGTCATTTCTAGTAAGTTAAGAAGTTGTAATACTTAAAGAAAAAGAAGCAATCTGATGAGCAACACTTTCATCAATAGTCACTTACATAGCTTCTTCAAGATAATATTGAAGCGATTTGCAGTCCTTCATCATCTTGGTGTAAGGATGCCATTCAAATTATTAAAACTCAAGCTCTCATTGCTAGATATATTAGATATATGTCGCAGATTGTCCCACCAAGATATTGTAAGTGTACCTTTGGCAATCTCTGTAACTTTTTGTCTTATTTTCCAAAACTCTCACATGTCCAATTTTGAACTAACTTAAAAAAAAAGTTCAAATTTAATGTGCATGTGCATTTTCCTCTAGTGATAATAGCAGATTCCACCAAAATATTTGTACATGATTGTGGAAATAATATGGAGAAGAGCAATCCTTTCACCAACAGCTAAACATACAACTATCATGATAACATGTCTCCATGTAGAAAGACTAGCTGTATAGGGTTTGTTTGACCTTAATTGAAGGTTTATTTTTTTTTTTTGAAGGTTTGTTTCTCATTTATTAAAGTTTCTCCTTTGTTGAAGATTTATTTCTATTTTGTTGTAGGTTTGTTTC
The DNA here is from genome assembly GCA_900406435.1 of Lepidium aucheri. Classification (NCBI taxonomy): domain Eukaryota; kingdom Viridiplantae; phylum Streptophyta; class Magnoliopsida; order Brassicales; family Brassicaceae; genus Lepidium; species Lepidium aucheri. The sequence continues at coordinate 16,013 of OVBA01003937.1, forward strand.
TCCTTTGTTTCACCTTTGTTAATAATTTGCTTCTTCTTCACCGATGGTATGCTTCTCCTTCGTTTATGGTTCTTTTCTCCTTCGTTGAATGTATGTTTCTCCTTCATTGAATGTTTGCTTCTCTTTCATTGAAATTTTGTTTCTCCTTAGTTGAAAGTTTGTTTGTCATGTATTGAAAGTTTGTTTCTCCTTAGTTATGTAGTTATGCGAGAAATAAAGAAAAACTTAGGTTTATATCTCATTTGACCGAAGAGTGAAAACATATAAAATTTAAGACCATCAAGAGACTTATTATTGTTACCCCAAGCATCCTTTTATGTGAAGTTGCTATATATGATGAGTAACAAAACCATGATTATCTTGTGTCAAACCAAACTGCATTACCACTCAATGTGGGAAGTAATCCTCTACAAAGCCATTTCCAGCAAGCTGAGAAGTTGTGACACTTTGAGCAAGCAAAAAAGCAATTTTATAAGCAATGCCTTCATCAATAGTCACCCACATAGCTTCTTGAAGATAATACTATAGCGAATTGTAGCTCTTCAACAGTTTGGTGTAAGGATGCCATTCAAAATCTTCAAAACTCAATCCCACATTGCTAGATATATGTCACAGATTATCCCACCAAGCTACTTTAGGTTTACTTGGACAATCTCTGTAAATTTTTGCCTTATATTCTCGAACCTCTCCCATGTCTAAACTTTACTAACTTGAACAAAAACTTCAAATTAAGTTTGCATGTACATCTTCCTCTAGTGAAATCATAGATTCCACCCAAATCTTTGTACATGATTGCGGAAACAACATGGAGAAGAGCAATCCTTTCACCAGCAGCTAAACAAACAACTATCAAGATAACATATCTCGATATAAAATGACTAGCTTTAACAGATTTGTTTGACCTTTATTGAAGGTTTTTTTTGTTGAAGGTTTGTTTCTCCTTTGTTGTTTGTTTATCCTATTTCGTTGTAGGTTTGTTTCTCTTTTGTGGTTTGTTTCTCCTTCGATGAAAGTTTGTTTATCCTTCACTGTTGGTTTGTTTCTTCTTCGTTGCAGGTTTGTTTCTCCTTCTTTTGATGTTTGTTTCTCCTTCGCTAAAAGTTTGTTTTTCCTTCACTAATGGTTTGTTTATCTTTTGGTGATGGTTGTTTCTTCTTCATTGAAGTTTTGTTTCTCTTTTGTTGAATGTTTGTTTCTCCTTAGTTAAAGGTTTTTTTCTCCTTTGCTAAAAGTTGGTTTCCCAATTGTTGAAGGTTTGTTTCACTTTTGTTATGTAGATGTGAGGGAAAGAAATAAATACTTAGGTATGTCTCTCATTCGACTGAGGAGTGAAGGCTATAAATTTTTAGACCACCAAGAGACTCATTGTAGTCACCCTAAGCCTCCTTTTCTCTTAAGTTACTGTACATGATGCATAACCAAACCAGGAAGATCTTGTGATAAACAGAACTTTATTATCACTCGATGCAAGAAGTAGTCTTCTACATAGCCATTTCCAGCAAGCTAAGAAACTATGACACTTCGAGCAAAACAAGCAATTTGATGATCAACACTATCATCAACAGTCATTCACGTAGCTTCTTCAAGATAAAGTTGTAATGGATTCCAATTATTCAAAGGTTTGGTGTAAGGTCACCATTCAAAATAATAAAAACCCAAACTCACACTGCTAGATATATGCACAGATTTTCCTACTAAGCTACTCTAAGTTTACGTTTGATAATCTCTGTAATTTTTTGTCATATGCTCCCGAACCTCTCTCAGGTCCAAACTTGAACTAACTTAAACAGAACGTCAAATTAAATTTGCATGTACATCTTTCTCAAGCGAAATCGCAGATTCCAGTCATATCTTTGTACATGATTGTGGAAACAGTACGGGCAAGAGCAATCCTTTCACCTGTAGGTAAACAAACATCTATTAGGATAACATGTACCAATATAGAAGAACTAGTTGTATCAATTTTGTTTGACTTTTGTTGAAGGTTTGTTTTCCTTTTGTTGAAGTTTTATTTCTCTTTTATTGAAGGTTTGTTTCTCCTTTGTCAAAGGTTTGTTTCACCTTCTTTGAACGTTTGTTTCTCCTTCTTTAAAAGTTTGTTTCTCCTTCAATGTTGGTTTGTTTCTCTTTCAATGATGGGTTTTTTCTCCTTCATTGAATGTTTGTTTTTCCTTTATTGAATGTTTGTTTCACCTTCATCAAAGGTTTGTTTCTCCTTCGTTGAAAGTTTTTTATCATTAGTTGAAGGTTTGTTTCACTTTTGTTATGTAGATCTGAGGGAAAGAAAAAACTTAGGTTTGTTTCCGATTCGATTGAAGAGTGAACGTATATAAAATTTTAGACCACCAGGAGACTTATTGTAGCCATCCCAAACCTTACTTCGAGAAAAATAAGCAATTCGAAGATCATCACTTTCATCAATAGTTACCCACGTAGGTTTGTTAAAATAAAACTGTAATGGATTCCAATTATTCAACGGTTTTGTGTAAGGAAACCATTCAAAATAATCAAAACCAAAACTCACATTTCTATTGCAAACTGCCCCGCCGAGCTATTCTAGGTTTACCTTTTGCAATCTCTGTAAAATTTTGTCTTATGTCCCCAAATCTCTCCCATGTCCAAACTCGAACTATCTTAAACAAAGACTTCAAATTAAATTTGCAAGTACAGCTTCCTCATGCAAAAACATAGATTCCAACCAAGTCTTTGTACATGATTACAGAAAAAGAAGGGGCAAGAGCAATCCTTTCACTTACATCTAAACAAATAGCTAACTGGATAAAATGTCTCCATATTGAAGGACTAGTTGTATCATATTTATTTAACCTTTAATGAAGATTTGTTTTTTCTCTATTTAAATTTTTTTTCTTTTTCGTTGTAGGTTTGTTTCTTGTTTGTTGAAGGTTTGTTCTCGTTATTAAAGTTTCTCCTTTGTTGTAGATTTGTTTCTACTTTGTTGTAGGTATGTTTCTCCTTTTTTGAAGGTTTGTTTTTCCATTGTTGAAGTTTTGTTTCTCCTTCGATAAATTTTTTTTGCCTTTGAAAAATGGTTTTTTATGCTTTGTTGAAAGTTTGTTTCTTGTTCATTGAAGGTTTGTTTCTCTTTCGTTGAAGGTTTGTTTCTCATTAGTCGAATGTTTGTTTCTCTATAGTTGAAGGTTTGAATCACAAAAAATGAGTAGGGTGACTACAAAAAGTATCTTGATGGTTTCAACTTTATATGTCTTCACTCCCCAATCCAATGAGAAACAAACCTAAGTTTTTCTTGTTCTTTTTATCTCATAACTACACAACAAAGGAGATTCAAACCTTCAACTATGGAGAAATAAACTTTCAACTAATGAGAAACAAACCTTCAATGAAAGAAAAACAAACTTTCAACAAAGCATAAAAAACTCTTTTTCAAAGGAAAAACAAAATTTATCGAAGGAGAAACAAACCTTCAACAATGGAAAAACAACCTTCAAAAAAGGAGAAACAAACCTACAATAAAGTAAAAACCAAGCTTCAACAAAGGAGAAACTTTGACAACGAGAAAAAACCTTCAACAAACAAGAAACAAAACTCACATTGGTAAAGTGAGTACGAGTTGCGGGTTCCTGTGTAAGTGGTTTTTCATACTGTTTTTTCTCCAAAGAAGGCTGTACTCGCTTCTGTACTGCGAGTTGGGTTGTCGAGTTATGCCTCTGGAGTTTGTTGAGCAGTTTTTTCCTTGATTAAACCATCATCTCCCTTTTCCATCATATTGTACTCAGTATCAAGATCATCCTCAGCTTGGATTATCAACTCACTTCCACTCCTCAATGTAATAGCCTTGGCCTGGTGCTCAATGTGGTGTCGAGGAGTGTGTGGGAGCTAATGTCTTGAAGGTTTGTTGGATGATGAATTAGCTTGCTGCCTCTCAACAAGCCTAAGTCGTGCATTTAGAATCTCAAACTTACTGTTCTAATCAAAATGAGTAGCATCAATTCTTGTATGTACTTCAACAATTTTTTTGAGTAAATTCAGCACCTGTAGACTTTTGGCCATTTAGTATCTCTTGGAGCAAGTTCGTTACAGCTGGGGGTTGTGCTGGAGGCGATGGTGGGGTGGGTGGAGGTGTGTTGTTGTATGGTTGCTTGGATCCTCCATTCAGTATGAGACAAGTTTCTCCCATCCGCTCTTCTTCCTCTATATGAACCAGATTTTCCTGTCGTAGTTGTGCCATGAGTAGCTTGTCGATCTTTGCATTGAGAGCTTTAATCTCTTTTCTTTCTTGTTAATTCTAAATCAACCTTGTTGTTTTGCTACAGTCATAGTCATCGTCATACTGATTCGAAGCTTTTGAAAGGTTTTCAGTTAATTCCCAACCATCCTCAATGTCCTTGTTCATGAAATTTCCATTGCTTGCACAGTCTAAAGGATGTGGAATTTGGGAAGGACTCCACGATAGAAAGTACTGAGTAATGTCGTAATTGGATATCAATGATGTGGAAACTTATTTACATACATCTTGAAACAGTCCCAAGCTTCATAGAATGACTTGATTTTCTTTTGCACAAAAATGGTAATTTCCATGCATAGCTTTGCTGGACTTTATTTAGAGTAGAACTTATCCAAAAACTCTCTCTTGCATTGATCCCAAGTTGTTATTCTCCATGGAGGTAGACACCTCTCCCAAGCTTGAGTCTTGTGTCCAAGTGAAAAGAGAAACAACCAAAGTCTAAAAGCGTCATTGCTCGCTCTAGAAATTTCTATTAGTTCACACAGTCGCTCAAAGTCAGTCAAATGATCGAGGGGATCCTCACATCTCAGTCCATGGAACCAATGATTCTGAACCATGGTGATGATACTACTCTTGGACAGCAGGTTTAGGGACATAAACTTGTTATGGATCAGGTGTTGTGTTGTCCATTTTAACCTAGAAATATTACCTAGAAAGCAAGACTCGATAGGTTATCGGAGAGGTGTAACTGAATGTGCAGAGAAAAGTGCAACAGAGACTTAGCCTCGAAGTACGAGCTGCAAGTTTCAGTCTCGAGTGGCCCTATAACTCACCAAAAACAATAAAACAGGTTAGTAGCACCTGTATACATGAAAAGTAACCAGAACTTGGTCTCTGTAAGCTGAAATTCTTAATTGAGGCTAGCTTAATCCTATATGGCAACAACACTAATTTGATAAACTGATTTTTAAGGTGTGCTTATGCAAAGAATAGCAAACTTTCAACAATAGTCAAAAAAACCTTCAAGAATAGTCAAAAAAATCCGATATAACTAGTCTTTCTATATGGAGACATTATACCCCGATAGCTTTGTTTAGATGCATGTGAAATGATTGCTCTTGTCCATATTGTTCTGACAATCCTGTACAAAAATTTGGGCCGAATCTGTGATTTCGCTAGATAATGATGTAGTGGCAAAGTTAATTTCAAGTTTCTGTTTAAGTTATTTGAAGTTTAACATGTGAGAGGTTCAAGAACATAAGACAAAAAGCTACAAAGATAGCCAAAGGTAAACCTAAAATAGCTCGATAGGACAATCTACAACATATATCGAGCAATGTGAGCTTTAGTTTTGATATTTCGAATGGTATCCTTACACCAAATCATTGAAGAAGTATAGTTTTATCTTAAAGAAACTACGTGGGTGATTGTTGATGATAGTGTTGATCAACAAATTGCTTCCTTTGCTCTAAGTGACATAGTTTCTCAACTTGTTGGAAATGACTTTATGGAGGATTACTTCCACATAAATTGGAAAAACAGTTTGGTTTGGCACAATATCTTCTTGGTTTGGTTAGTCATCATACATAGAAACTTCACAAAAAAAGAGTGGGGTGACTACAATAAGTATCTTGATGGTTTAAACTTTATATGTCTTCACTCCTCAATCCAATGAGAAACAAACCTAAGTTTTTCTTGTTCTTTTTATCTCATAACTACAGAACAAAGGAGTTGCTATGTATGATGACTAACCAAACCAAGAAGATATTGTGCCAACCAAACTGTTTTGCCACTTGATGCAGGAAGTAATCCTCCATAAAATCATTTCCAACAAGTTGAGAAACTATTTCACTTAGAGCAAAGGAAGCAATTTGTTGATCAACACTATCATCAACAATCACCCACGTAACTTCTTCAAGATAAAACTATAGTTCTTCAATGATTTGGTGTAAGGATACCATTCGAAATATCAAAACTAAAGCTCACATTACTCGATATATATCATAGATTGTCCCATCGAGCTATTCTAGGTTTACCTTTGGCTATCTCGTATGTTCTTGAACCTCTCACATGTCCAAACTTGAAATAACTTAAACAGAAAATTGAAATTAACTTTGCCACTACATCACTATCTAGCAAAATCACAGATTGGGCTCAAATTTTTGTATAGGATTATGAGAACAACATGGACAAGAGTAATCATTTCACATGCAGCTAAACAAAGCTATTGGGATATAATGTTTCGATATAGAAGGACTAGTTGTATCGGATTTGTTTGACTATTTTTGAAGGTTTTTTTGACTATTGTTGAAGGTTTTCTTTTCTTTGTTGAAGGTTCGATTCTCTTTCGTTAATGGTTTGTTTCTCCTTTGTAAAAATTTTCCTTTTTTGATTGTTTCTCCTTTGTTGAATTAAGTTTGATTTGCATCGCATAGTTCCATTTGATCTAGTAATATCTCCTTTTACATTCAAACATAGAGTGTGCTATGTCATCTAATTTCTGGGTACTATTTTTTTCAACTTTAATCCATTTTCTAGGGTATATATCCTTACATCAACATGCCACCTAGCTTCAAGCGGGTTTTACACTCTTGTATATCATCTTCTATTCCACGTTCTATCCTATAACAATTATAGCATGAACATTTGCAGCGGAGACATGTGACTTAATCATTGTCTTAGTATCTGTAAATGAATCGGGAAGCTGATTTACAATACTTACAAATGCATAATTTGTCAAACTTCTAGTTTAGACTATTTTATAGGGGTCTCAAGATGTAGTAGTTATGGTAATACCACTCACCATTCTTTCCTACATGGTTATTTTTCTCCCCTATAATTGGGTATACTTTCTCATCAGTTTGGCAATCATCAAAAAGTGTCGTAAACATGTCACTAGTTTGTGGTTCTAGGTCTCATTTTGTATGGTGTGGAGGCTAAATAGGTATGCACACTGTACAACAAAAAATTCTTAGATAGGATACATTTGGTTCACAAACACATACTAACTGTAATGGAGAATATTTATGATATGCACTTGCCTTATCCAAATGAGTGTTTTTGTATGCAAAGTAGCATGTTTCCATACAGAGGTTGGAAGTTTTGATCTCATGATCAATGGTCTTTCAATCCATTATAGATATTTAATTAATAATTTAGCAACCATTTAATACATGAACATGTGCTACATGATTTTTTACTCATATTCTCGTTACCAAACAATAATCATTAAAGGCATGAGATCTGAATTCACCAACGTTATCTAGTATAACTCTTAACTTGATTATCTGAGTTAGAAATCTCGAAAATGCTATATTTCGAGATGATAGTGTCCAAACATGTGACAATTTGCTCGAAACATCCACCAACACCATAAAGTAGTGGAAAGATCTACATGACGGATGTATAGGTCCATATATAACACCTTGCATATGTTCCAAGAGAACTAAATAATATCTATTTTTGTTGGTGATAGCATTGTGATCAAATTTCCAAGAAAATATGCAACACATATCATTTTATTTTCTAAACACATCTTATGGAGTTTCAATGAATAACCATATGAGTTCTCTATTATTTTTTGTAGTATTATGGTTCCTGGATGTCCAAGGCAATCACGTCATAGTGTGAAATCCTCAAGATTTCCTTTGATCACAGTTTAGATATAATTGCATGAAATCCTCATGATTTCCTTTGATCAGAAATTAGATTTAATTGCGTATATATATATATGTATTATGCAAACCAGAAGAAAATTCTAGGATCTATTATAGTATAAGTATTTTACCAGACTTATCAGAAGTAATACACATATACTTCTTTCCACATTCTGTGTTGAGGACTGAGCATCATATCCTTGAAGATATATATCTTTGAAACTAAGTAAATTCCTCTTGGAATTCGGAGAATATAAGATATTATTAAAGAGAGATTTTATTTCATTAGGCAACATAAAGTTAGTTTTTACAAAGAAAAGAGATATCATGTAAGAATGTATTCCTCTTGTTTTGAGGCTTGGGACTCTTTGCAACATCTAGAGGGTTTACCCTTAGTTGTGTGGGGCTCAGAAACCGGGATTTTCCCTTTTTTGATTTTGTTTCCTTTTTTGTTTTTTAAAACATGTTTTTGGTGCTCTTTTTACTTATGTGGAATGAAAGCAATTAATTGCGTGGTGTTTGCCCTTATTGGAATAGAGAGAAGCAGCTATCAGTAATACAATTATTTGCAAGTTTTGTTGTGTCGAGTGCAAAACAAGGAGACTTCTATCATTTTTTGTGTCGGTGGCAGTGTATGGTATATCTTGGTGTATAGCCTTGGTATTCTTATGAAACTGCTTGTTACTGAGAGTATGTCATCGAGCTTTGATAAAGAACTGGAAATGATGACAATTAATGATGATAAACCAGTTAAACTATGATGTATCCCTAAGAAAAGTGTAGTTGAAAGGAATGGGTGTAGCTTAATGGGAAGCTACTTAACCCTACGTGCCAAAGGATGTCATATTTCATTCACGATATGTCAAGGCTTTGGAAAGTTGTTGGTCGCTGCAGAGGTTATGATTTATTAGAGGAGAGTTTTCAATTGAAATAATTCTCTCCACTACCCATTACCTTTGAAAAATTGTTTGGAATACCCTGCCATCTTTTTTAACCAAAAAATACCCTGAGCTTCGTTTGGTGTGTACTCTTTTTTACTTCTTTAACCTTTTCCTCTTTTGAATTTTTGTTTCTCTCTCTTGCCCAACCATCCACATGTCTAGCTCTATCCCTTATATCTCTACTGACACGAATCTTTTGATTTATTCACGTGCACCAATGCCCCTTCATTGTCCACCACTCCAATTCATTAATATATCTTGCTCGTGGACATATATGACAAGAAAATATATGTTACAGACTTTTGTCCATATAGACAATATAGTTCATATGAACAAATTATAATATATCATTATATAGTCCAATACATCTACAGATGTATGTATGCTTCATGGACATACTTGACATGGACATAGTATGTATTTGTGTCTATATAATATTGCCTGACAGATAAGTTTACAATGTCCATTAGTATGTCTCCTACATGGACATATTTGTAAAGTATATATAATGTCCACCATTGTGTCCATATAGACAATATAGTTCATATGGACAAATTCAAATATATCCTTATTGACACCTATATAGATGAACCTGTTATATTTTAGAAACTTGTCCATGTCCACGTCTACTTACTGTATCTTTCATGGAAGGACATAGTCTTATACATGCCTATATGGACAAACTTGTCCATGTGGACAAGTATGTGCCCACTTGAAGGGACATATTATGCACATATGAACATAGTATGTATTTGTAATGGACATACTA